>OVAN01000489.1:0-58515 GCA_900406275.1 Anastatica hierochuntica
CTAGCTTAAGTTTTTCAAAAAAACTATAGCTAATAATTTTGGAGATTCTATATGTATGTGCCTTGTGTTGAATAAATAACAATTTAACCCAAAATACTAATGGGCCTTGTGTTGGGCATTTCACAAAATCTCAAATAGTTGACTTTTAAAGCGAGGGTAAAAGGGTCATTTTACGTAACACCTGATCGATCGTTGCCTATATATACAGTCGGCTGCGAACTCTAGGGTATAAAAGCCCCAATTTTTTTCTCCGCCCAAAGAGACAAATCCTTCTTCTCTGAATCGAAACCCAACGGAAGAATCTTCACCGTCCTTTCTCTCTTCTTCCGTCGCCGGTGAATCGGTAATTCGTTTTTTTTCCTTATGATCTTCATCTTCCTATTGAGTTCTTGGATTCGACGATTCTCTCGATTTAGATTCTCGATTTTTTTTATTCGTTGCGAATTTGAGCTCGACGATTTTTGTTGTTTCGAATTTCGATTGGGCAGATCGTTGGGGGAGTAGCAAATGGCGACGTTTGAGCTGTACAGGAGATCGACGATCGGTATGTGTCTGACGGAGACTCTTGACGAAATGGTTCAGAGCGGTACGCTGAGTCCTGAGCTAGCTATTCAAGTCCTTGTTCAATTTGATAAGGTTTCTTTTAAATTCTCTTTTGATTGAGTATGATTCTTAGCTTCTCTCCTTTTTGATATTTGGTTGTGTTCTTGACTTTCTTGTAGTCCATGACTGAAGCACTGGAGAGCCAAGTGAAGACCAAGGTTTCAATCAAGGTGATCTTCAGTATTTTTGCAGATTTTTGTTTGACTTATTGTGTAATAGTGAATCTTGGTAAACGAAATTGGGTGGAGGAAAATATCTAGTTGCTGTAGGTTACTGCCCTGTATATGTACATGCGTTTTTACTTGTATGAAGGACGATAAGAACTATCTTGATTGTACATGCGTTCACTTGTATGCAGGAAGAAAATATCTAGTTTGTTTGTTTCGATTTTATAGTTTGAACCTGATGCAGAATTCGTATTGCATGGATACTAATGTTTTAGAGTACAAAGTTTAGTGTCTCTTAGCATTGTTGGTGTCTCTTGCAAGTATTTGTATCTCAGTAATAGTTTCTGATGCTTCTAACAGTCTTGGGAGTAAAGAATTTCTTTCGGTCTCATATATACTATTATGTTTAAGCTGGACCTTAAATAATTATCTGCGTGGTATTTGGGAGTTAAAAAGTTTAAGCGGTATGAATTCAGTTACATTTGACTGCATACCAAGGAGCATTTCTCATCTATAACCTTTGCATAGTTGTCTGTATATTCATTCTATGTTATTCCAATTCATTTTTTGTGTTCTTCACTAATTTTGACAGTCTTATCTTCACTAATATTCTATGAACATATATACTGTTATTAATTTGCATGCTGTAACACTGTATTGATCTTATTCTTTGCCCGGAAGATACTTTTTCTTCTTGAAGCTTAAGATAAGAGAAAACTTTGACAGATGAAATAGCAGACACTTAATCTCGTTTCTTATTTGTTATTTCTCGCACAGGGGCACCTGCACACTTACAGGTTCTGTGACAACGTCTGGACCTTTATATTACAGGATGCAATGTTCAAGAGTGATGATCGCCAGGAGAATGTGAGCCGGGTGAAGATAGTTGCATGTGATTCTAAGCTGCTCACGCAGTGAGATGTAAATTCTCAGCAGAGAATAATGCACTCCCCCTTTGTAATAGATTTTGAGTTTTTTTTTTCACTTTGTAAACTCAGAACTTGCTATACATTGAGCTCCATTTGCAGCCATCAATTTAGCCTATATGTAAAAATTCTCGGCCCGAGTGCTATGAGAAAGTTGTTAAATTTCATCTTTGAGATTAACCTATGCTGCTATCTGAGACTTCCAAATCAGATACCAAACAATAGTGGCTTTGGACAAAACCTTGTCTCACTAGAACTCTTTCTCTATTATTATGTGTGTGCCTGTCTTTTTCTTCTTTACAGATGTTTCTTCATCACAGCAGAAGAGAATAGGATTCCTTGTAAGTTTCTTTCAGTGATTCTTGAACTTTGAAGCATAGCGGTTAATGTCTCTTTTTTTTATCTCCTTTGTTGTAAAGCAACACGGTATTACTGGCACCTTTTTGTGGGTTGTGTGAGTGTCAAGTGAATGGAATCCTTAAGTCTTATAATGGAACATAGTCTTTGCTTTTCTCAAGGTCTTCTCTCCTATGGTGTACCTATGTAATTGATACATGCAGGAAACTAGTTTGCGTATTTTCTTCAAGAGCTTCGGGAGATTTGTATTGTTTAACGCAGAAAAGCAGCTCAAAAAGTAGAAGAAGGTAAACATATTGAAAAAGGTTAGTTGTGTTATTCAATGTGTTATGCATGTCATAGAAGTGTCTTATAGATAATGGTGTTGCTATTGTGATGCTGTTTCAAGACGAAAGTAGTGATTAGTGGCCCGTCAATTGGAACTTCAGTTTTTTCGTTATTTGAAACTATCTGAGCTTGATCATTCATAAGCTTTCCTTATGGTTGAGGTTCACTTGTTACCTCTTTTTATGAATAGCTATCATGGCAGCCTCTAAAGCCCTGTGTTTCCAGCTAATAGAAGGGATGGAACTTCAGGTCTGTTCTTTTCTCTGTCCTGCTTCAATTTACAATATCAGGTTTTGGACTTAAAATCTTTGCATCGATTTTAGATCACTGTCACTGGGTCGCTGAATGGGAGTAGTGCAAGAGTTGAGTTTCACCTCAAGAACTGCACTCGCACATGGATTCTTCATTGGGGTTGTATTTACCAAGGAAATAAGTAAGTGTTGGATGATCTTTGAGATAGAAACTATTCTTTAAATATCGATATGTGTTGACTTATGTTATCTGCAGCAACTGGTTTGTCCCATCTGAGCATTCCCCGAAGCAAGGAGCATTGCAGACTCCCTTTGTGAAGGTCTACATAACCTTTTCTTTTCTTAATTGTCTACAAGATTTACTAGTCTGAATATTTTTATTCAAAGTGTTTCATCTCAACTGCAGAGTGGGGATGCTTATGCAGTGATCCTTGAGTTGCGTGATCCAAGAGTACATGCGATTGAATTTGTTTTGAAAGATGGTACTCACAACAGATGGTGCGTATTTCTTTATCTTCTATAACTGAGTCATACTTGTGATTTGTGAGAGATGAACTGGCTGCAATTCACGTCTCCACCTTGCGCCTATTGGAAATTTCAGGATGAAACAACGGAATGGAAATTTCCGCGTTGAAATTCCTTGGAATGCTCTGCATGCTTACCATCGTATACCGATGAATCTGATAGAACGCAGAGCACATAAGATATGGGAGCGAAGGGGCCGGCCCCAAAGCTCTGCACGTGAACAACAGGTATAATTGGTCCATTTTGTATCCGCTGATCTGTTTATTTAGCTTGCTTTAGTGCAGCTCCTGCTCTAGATTTTACTGTTTTAATGTCTGTACTGCTCCTCGTTTCTTGCATGTCTTATCAGATTGACTATGACAACGCAACAAGAGAGCTCCAATCTGAGCTGGCTAGAGGAATATCTTTAGAAGACCTTCAGGCTAACTCTGCATTAACAGTTGAGAAATCAGTAACCAGTGAGCCAAGTCAAACAGTGAACCAATCATATCGCCGGAAGCATGATGTTCAGAAATGGTTACAGAAATATGCCGAACCAATCAACAGAAATGGAAGTGTGCAGAGTTCAGTCCTTACAGAACTGTTCAAAAGATCTGTAGGCCAAGAAAATGTAGTTTCACAGAGAATCTTTCATGTTAGAAACTACGAAGTTGCGGTAATACAATCAGTTCACACAGCCATTTCAGTTTTGGTAATTTTTAATCATTTCTAGATACTATCTGGTTTGTGTATTTTGTTTATTAGGTATTCCAGAGATATGTTAAGGGCGATTGTCGCTTATGGGTTGCCACAAACATGGCAGGTCCAACAGTTCTTCATTGGGGAGTTGCAAAGTCTTCTGTAGGAGAGTGGTTGGTAAGATGTCCTTACATCTTCAGATATCTCTTACCACAATCTTCTGAACAAGAGACTGACTTTTATAACTCAAAATAGACTCCACCACCTGATGTGGTGCCTGAGAAATCAAAAATGGTTCACGGAGCTTGTCAAACACATTTTACTGATATCTCGAGCAGAGAACATTCTTATCAGGTGAAGCCTGCAGTTTACAGAGATTACTGTATTTTGCTTTAATGTAAATCTATCATAAGGCATCATACTAACACATTTCATCTCTTGCGTATTGGAAAAGTTTATTGATATAAATTTAAAACGAGGCGGTTTTGTTGGTATACAATTTGTGATATGGTCTGGAGGCCACTGGGTAAACAATAATGGAGCCAATTTCGTTGTCAACCTGAAACCATCAGATGGTACTTGTGGTAAAGTGAGTTCAATGTTGTATTATTCTCATACTATCAGTGGAATAATAATGCTGCAATGCTCTTATCACTAGTCACTATATGTCACTTTTAAACGTGTGTATCCTTCCAGCTTGACGTATATATTCTCAAATGGTTGCTTGATGAAATATCTGAGAAAGAGAAAGTGGCTGAGAGATCATTGATGCACAGGTAATTCAAACTATCTGGAAGCTTAAGTGAATATTTCCGTGTAACCTAATTCTCCTTACTAAACAAGCATAGCTTGGCAGGTTCAACATTGCAACAGAGTTGACTGAGCGTTGTAAGGATGAAGGTGAAGTTGGACTGATTGGTATAATGGTATGGATGAAATTCATGGCCACCAGACATCTCAATTGGAATAAGAACTATAACGTGAAACCTCGGTAGAGCTAACGTTTGCTTGAAGACTTAAAATTTGTTCCTTTTTCTTTCGTCTTTTGATCAGAACTTTTACGCATTAAGTCCTATTTTTCACAGGGAAATTAGTGAAGCGCTAGAAAGATTCACCAACTTGATGGAGAAAATATACTTGCAGCAACCAAATAAGAGAGAAATTGTGAGACTAATTATGGCACTTGTGGGTCGTGGAGGTCAAGGTGATGTTGGGCAGAGAATCCGTGACGAAATCCTTGTTATTCAGGTATATAGTTCAGCATCTGTTTGCAGCTAAAACTTTTCCTAATCTTGTTATAGTAGTCTATTTTACTTCTCTTTTGGTTTTTCACTCTTTAATAATTTTGTTAGAGAAATAACCACTGCAAATCCGGCATGATGGAAGAGTGGCACCAAAAGTTGCACAACAACAGTAGTGCAGATGATGTGATAATTTGTGAGGTACATGTATGGCTAAAGATACTTTTGTTTGAAGACACTGTAAATCAGCAAAATGAAAATAACATCTCATAGGAAGTGTCACTATGGCAACTAACTAGCTCAAATTTTGTGGCTGTTGTTAATATCAGCCTTTTTTTACCAAGATTATATTCCTGGAGAATCTCTGACAAGCCTTATTCTTCTGCCATAGGCTCTCTTAAACTACGTGAGATCTGACTTTAGCATCGATGCCTACTGGAAAACACTAAAGGCCAATGGTCTCACGAAAGAAAGGCTTGCAAGTTATGACCGTCCCATTTTATCAGAGCCTCGTTTCTCAAGAGATGCTAAAGAAGGACTCATCCGTGACCTTACAATGTACTTGAAAACATTAAAGGTACTTATAGCAATCTCATCTCTATTTTCTGCCGCAACTTGCAAAGAACTATCAGGAGCAATCTGTAATGGTTAATTAGCTCAGTGATTAAATGGTGGAGATGAGCATAATAGTCCCTTTTGCCTCTACTGAATTATGGTCAAATTCTTTAATTTAGATTATGACTGCTTTGCAATTTGATTTCTGACTAAACAAACTATGTGTGTCTGCCTTTGTAGGCAGTTCATTCAGGTGCAGACCTTGAGTCTGCTATTGATACGTTCCTTTCTCCATCTAAGGTAATTAGTTCATGATTGAAAGCTTCACTTTGATTTTCTGGGATATGTATCATCAGTAACTATAGCTATAGCAAGAGTAATACCTCACTCTTTCATTTTCTTTTCCAGGGTCATAATGTCTTTGCTGTCAATGGTTTATCACCAAAACTTCAGGCACACTTCCCTCACACTATTTTCTAGATGTCACTGTTATATAAACTAGAAAGACACCAAAAAGCCTAACAGACGACCATTTACTATTGTATGGTAGGATCTACTGAAATTAGTTAAGAGGCTTGTTCGTGAAGAGAACACTGGACCCCTAATAGAGGTTCTAACATCTTCTTTCTGTAGCTTAGTGTATGATCATATCTCCTTATGTAATTTTTCTTTCATCTGCAGAAGTTGGTTGATGCTCGCATTGAGCTGCACCCTGCACTACGAGCACCTCATGCAAGAGCAAAAGATTTACTATTTTTGGACATTGCATTGGAGTCTTGTTTTAGCACTACGATAGAGAAGAGACTCACCGCTTTAAACTTCAATAACCTGCCGGTATCTTTTCTCTTAGTTGAAAACATTGGTCTTTACACTGGAGAGGGTTGATCTGCTCTTTTTTTCCTCATTCCTTGGAACAGGAAATCATATATATCATCTGCTTGGTGCTTGAGAATCTGTGCTTATCTGCATTTAACAATGAAGAAATTATCTGCTGTTTAAAAGTATGTTATATATTCCCACCCTTTCGCTTCTTTCAAAGTTTGACTTTCAGTATTCTTATATGAATATTATTCGTGCTTCTTTTTCGTGTTCAGGATTGGTACCGCATCAGTGAGACTTACAGAGCTAATGATGTTCAGTGGGCATTGCAAACAAAAGCTGTCCTCGACCGTTTACAGCTAGTACTTGCTGATAGATGTCAGCATTATTTTGAATTAATGCAGCCTAGTGCCAAATATCTTGGTCAATTGTTACGTGTTGACAAGCATGGGGTACGCTGAAACTAAAACTCGCTTCTTCTTTTATGTAATAAGTTTAAAAGTTGATATGTTTATTCCTTTGAGTTCTTTGTTCTTTCTCAGATTGATGTTTTCACTGAAGAGGTTATAAGGGCAGGACCAGGAGCCATTCTATCAACTCTTATTAATAGATTTGATCCTTCTCTCAGGAAAATCGCGAATTTAGGCTGGTAAGATACCTTCTTACCATGAACTAGAGCTAAAATCAGACTATAATTTGGAGTTATTCCATATAGGAGGTGATTACTGAACCCATTCTTGTTTTTTTGATCGAAATCAAACTGGTTCCGGTTGAGCAGTTGGCAGGTTATCAGCTCGGGTGATGCAAATGGGGTTTTGGTTTGTGTGAACGAGTTAATTTTAGTTCAGAATAAAGTCTACTCAAGGCCAACAATCATTATCGCAAGTAAAGTCACAGGAGAAGAGGAGATTCCTCATGGTGTTGTTGCTGTACTGACTCCTTGCATGATTGATGTCTTGTCTCATATCTCTATTAGAGCAAGAAACAGCAAGGCATGTCGTATTGTCTGCTTCAATAGATATCATCAAACTGTAACTCATATGTTCGGTTCTCATCTTAGTGTATCCCATGCAGATATGTTTTGCTACATGCTTCGATCAGAATGTTCTGAGGAATCTGAAGTCGAAGGAAGGTAGAGCAATATCGATTCATACCAAGTCTACCGGTTTAGTTATCAGGTAATCAAACTGTTATATTCGCACTCTTATTTTCAATAAGAAAAAGATTTCTATTTTCTTATGCCTCTGAAATTATATTACTTGCAGTGATGGCAACAACTGTGATGTCTCTGTTCGTCATATTTATATCTCTTCCGTTCCGCGGGGAGTGATCTCCAAAGGGAAGAAGTTTTGCGGCAACTATGTGATTTCATCTAAGGAATTCACTGACGAAAGGGTAAACTTAAAACCAGATTCACGAAGATATAAAAAATGTCTTCGTTTAGATTTTAATTTCACTGAGATGGTTAGGTTGGTTCAAAATCATGCAATATCAAATTTCTACGCGAAAGAGTTCCATCATGGATTAAGATACCTGCCTCAGTTGCTCTTCCTTTCGGAACATTTGAGCATGCACTCTCAGATGATTCTAATAAGGTATGGTAATTCCAAACTTCTTAAGTACTTCGAACAACGATATCATATGATTAATGGTAGAAAATCCTCTTTGAGATTGCGATCCAGAACTCCATTAAATCTTTGTTTGGTGGATCCATAAATTTTCAGGATATAGCACGCAAGATATATGCTCTTAAAGATTCTCTGAACAGAGGAGACGTGACGAAGCTCAAGGCAATTCAAGAAGCTGTTTTACAAATGAGCGCGCCTTTGGCTCTTGTAATAATCGTTCTTCCTCCTTTCTTTTTTATGTCTATGTTCTCTATGCATGACATATTGTGTTTTGAACTCTTTGATAGAGACATGAACTGATGAACAAATTGAGAAGTGAAAGAATACCGTGTCTTGGAGATGAATCAAGCTGGAACCGATCGTGGATGGCAATCAAGAAGGTAGAAATCTCTCTTTAAAAGTTTGTGTGTTTATGGAAAGATCAAGTGTTTCCTTGATCTTTTAGAATCTACTACGTTCATAGGTTTGGGCTTCAAAGTGGAACGAGAGAGCTTACGTCAGTTGCAAAAAGACTAAGCTTGATCACGATGCCGTCTGCATGGCGGTGCTAATTCAAGAAGTCATATGTGGCGAATATGCTTTCGTCATTCACACAAACAATCCTGTCTCTGGCGACCATTCAGAGATATACACAGAGATTGTAAAGGGTATGGGAGAGACTTTGGTTGGAGCATATCCGGGACGAGCAATGAGCTTCATCACCAAGAAAACAAACCTCAAGTCTCCAACAGTAAGCATACAAACAAACAGATTGTATTAGTCATTTTAGTATAAATCAACAGTCTCTTTGAACATAGTGAGTGAGAATTTGAGTTGTGCAGGTGATAAGTTACCCAAGTAAGAGGATCGGTCTGTATTCTAAACCATCAATCATATTCAGATCAGATTCAAACAACGAGGATCTTGAAGGCTACGCAGGCGCTGGACTTTACGACAGGTCATTTTCGCGTGTTTCTCTGTTTTTGTCTCTCTCTCTTTCTTCATTCACTCGAGAAGCTGAAACGAGTAAGTGTAAGTGCAGTGTGATAATGGATGAAGCAGAGGCAGTAGTGATGGATTACTCAAGGGAGCCTTTAATAGTCGACAAAGGCTTTCAAGTACGTCTCTTATCCGCGATTGCAGAAGCTGGAAATGCGATAGAGACACTCTACGATGGTTATCCTCAGGACATTGAAGGCGTTGTCAAAGGTGGTAACATTTACATCGTCCAAGCTAGACCTCAACAACTCTAAAACCTTTTCTCTTTCTCTCTACCATTCCCTTAGTTACTCAAATCAAATGTTTAGAGTCACATTGTAAGCTGTTGTTGTTGTCACTGTCTCTAGCTACCAATAACGGTCTTTAATGACAAAGAACATCCGGATTTCTATGGATTTAGGGAATTTTTCTGGACTTCGTCTTAGAATGATATCATCTAATTTCGCAGGAGAGAAAACTCCGATCCAATCATCTGAAGATGGCTTGGGGTTGGAGATAGTAACATTTACCCATTCTGTATCTTCACCCTGTATTTCAAATAAGATTGCCATCAAAACACTATCGATATCGAAAGTTTGGTTCTTGAAATACTTGTTGAGATATCAAGAATACAGATTCTCTCTCATTACGAGCTCATTAAGAATCAATTCTCTGTTAAGAGTATATCTAAAAGCCACCAATCTCTAGAAGGTAGACTATAATCCGACAAGAACAACAACATCAAGGAAGATACTTGTCGATATATCAAGAAGTGTTGGAACCTGAGAACCAAGAAGATGAGGAGAAGCGTGAATGGTAACAGAACTGTGCAAAGCAAGACTTGTTTTGTAGATATTGATCTGAGCCAGTGGCTGATCTCCTCGTCCATTGGAGTGATCCAAACATAAGCTCGAGCTCAGTAGTGTGATGAAACACAGAAGCAAAAGCAGAAGCCTAGACATGGTTTCGATGAATCAGAAACAAGACTCAAGAAGGAGAGACGGAATCTTCCAAGAGATTCATCTCGTCTCTGTCGATTTCGTCACTCTTTTATCTCTCTATCGAAAATCGAGAGGGGAGATTGTGGGCTTGCTTCAAAATCTGTTTAATTTTTGGGCTTATTTGAGCGGCCCAAAATGTTGTTTTGGCCCACACTTTTTAAAATAGCCCGTATAAAAATACGGTCTAAAATACTCGGTTTGTACCCGGTTTATACGCGGTTAGCGCGCAAATCGAGGTGGATTTTATGTCGGTTATCATGGCATAACGGGGTCCGTTTCCCGTTCAAACGGGGCCCGTTTCGCGTTGACCCGTGTCCGTTTCGGGTTGACCCGCGTGGGACACGTGTACGATCCAATTTTAATTTTTTTTCGTATTGAGATGAGATGAAACGGTAACGTTTAAGATATGATAGCTCCATGTGCTTAAAATAAGAATCAGTAGCTGAGAAACTCCCGTTGATCCTCATGGATACCTTTCTCATGGCTTCGACACCATTCACATCTCTTCCTCATCCGTCGACATCTCTTTCGCCGGCGATTTACCAGGTCTGCCTCCGTCGTACGCCGTTGATATCCTACAGATCAGCTACTACGATGCCTATGTGTTTCTTCCGAAGCGAGAGACGGTCCGATTTGAGATCATGCTTCCCGAGTGTTCCGGTGAGACATCGCTTTTCCGTCAGAGCTTCGACGGAGAAATCGACTTTATCTTCTAATCGGAAACTTATTGTTATCAACTCCGTCGTAATCGTAGCCTTAGCTGTAGCGAATCGCGTGCTTTACAAACTAGCTTTGGTTCCCATGAAACAGTATCCGTTCTTCTTAGCTCAGCTCAACACTTTCGGGTAATGGCTATTACAAATTCGTTTTTGATAGTGAAAGAAGCTTAAGCTTAAACTTATGATAATAGTTTTGAATGGTTTTTATGGCAGATACGTGTTGATTTATTTCACCATTTTGTTCACGAGACGCCGTTTAGGGATTGTGACTAGTGAAATGATGAGTGTACCCAAATGGAGATTCGCAATCATCGGTTTTCTCGAAGCTCTTGGTGTTGCTACTGGAATGGCTGCTGCGGGTATCCATTTTATTAGTCTAGTTCTTGAAATAGTTGTTAGTGTTTACTACATTATGAAGCGATTGATTGGTCTCTCTGTTGCAGCTATGCTTCCTGGTCCTGTTATACCCATTTTGAATCAGGTTCTTGTTTTCGGTTTGATTGTCGTTGAGGGTATTGAATACTTTCAAATGTATGTGATTGTTTTAACTCATGCATCCTGATGTTTTGTTTGGCAGACTTTCTTGGTGTGGCAATTGGTTTTTGCTGTTCTTATATTGGGCAGGAGGTTTTTGCTTAACCAAATTTCTGGCTGTTTGCTTGTGGCTGTTGGCGTTGTGGTCGCTGTTTCAAGGTACCCGTTAACTGTTATGTTCTTCCAGTTATACTAAGGCGGTTATACCTTTTGTAGCTTCATCTACATAGCAATTAGAAAGCCCTGGTTATAGAGAAGTCTATGTGGCATGTGATAGTGTTACTTTCATTTCTGCTAATGCTGAATGTAACTCATCTGCAGTGGATCTGGTGCAGATCATTCACTATCCGGAATCGGTTTCCTATGGCCTGCTGTAATGGTAGCATCTGCTGCTTTTCAGGCTGGTGCATCTATCATAAAGGTAAAAGCCGTTCTCTCCTGCGAATTTTGAACATGTCATTTTTGTTTTCTTCTGCGTCCTGCCATCTCCCAAGTTGTTATGTTTCTTTATGTGTTAACAGGAATTTGTTTTCAGAGATGCTGCTAAGCGTCTTGAGGTATCTGGCACATATTCATTGAAAAGTACCACTGCTTCCAAATGGAAGGCGTATCTTTCTTATCTTTGCTAAACACTAAGCATAACACGATAATGCAGGGAAAGTCGCTGGATATTTTTGTGGTGAATTCATTTGGATCTGGTTTTCAGGTATCTACTAAAATATTGCAGCTAAGGACATCATTACTTAACCGTAATCTTTCCATCTAAAACAATGCATATAGATTTAATACCTGCAAATCCATTACCTCGAGAGTTTATACAGAAAATATATGAATGCTGCTTGTTGTGCCTTTCCTTTGTCATTCGGTTATTCTCACTCTACTTAGGGAGCAGTTTTTTGTTTTTGTTTTTTGGCTTGCTATTACGAATCACTGAAGTTGTGCCTGTGCAGGCTCTTTTTGTGTTCCTGTTGTTGCCTCTTCTCTCAAACTTGAAAGGCATTCCATTTGCCAGCCTTCTTCCATATCTAAAAGATGGTGCTGGATGCTTCTTCAACACCGGAGCTAAGATATCCGGTTAGTAACCCGTTATTTCCACTCTAAACTTCTGTTTTTCGTTTATTCATTCACCGCAAAATCAAATTGTGATTGTGACCCATTGACCATTTTCAGGCTGCGATGGCGCCCCTTTACTCCCACTTCTCTATATAGCAACCAATCTCGCTTTCAACATCTCATTGCTCCATCTGGTGAAAATATCTTCAGCAATCGTTTCCTCTCTCGCTGTGATGCTCTCAGGTTCGTTTCTTTTCCCAATCTCTTCATGGAGAATCTCTTTAGTGTCGCCATAGATATCTTAAACACAGACAAAATGATGCATTTGGTGGTTGGATGCAGTGCCATTATCGGTGTACATAATGTCGAAACCATTGCCGTATCTACCGGGAGGTACAAGCTTGAGCTCAAATTTCATGATAGGGAGTATAGTTTTGGTTCTTGGTCTTCTTCTCTACAACATTCCCATCACTTCTCCAACTAAGCAAGACACAAAGACCTCCTAGTCCTAACAATCACTCTCTCTCTCCTCTCTCTCTCTCTCTTCTCTTATTGATTCATTAAATGTTGCATTCTAACGATTCTTATCACATAACCTCTCTTATCATCCATCTCTACTACTTGTGAATTGGTTTGGTTCTTTCTACAAATGAAATAAATCGAAAATTTTAACACATTTCCATATAATTTTACATTATTACCCAAAAATGCATTTAGTAGTAATTTCATTCGTAATTTTTTCTTAAAAAAAGCATAATTTAAAACCAATTAACTTTAAATTATACATTAAATGGGCTGAAATGGGCTTTTGGAGTACAAACATAATGAAAGTGGCCCAAAGAGAAATGAATAAATCGAGTGGGCGGGAGAGTCTTTGGTTCGGGTCGGGTCTTCTCGTAAGCGCTGCTATTCACATACCTATAGTCACCGTTTCACCGTCGGTGAAATTTCCCACGACGGCTTAATCTCCATCTCCGACCATCTCTCTCTCTGTATTACACTTCTCTTCTCCATGTCAACTATTTCATTCATCTCTTTCACTTAGTGTTAGGGTTTATTTTTCTTCAATCAATGTGAAAAAAACCTTTCTTCTTTTGGCAGTTTTCCGATGTTCGGTCACCATTCTCAGCCGGTGATTATCCCTAACCAGATCGGTCACACCGCCTCTGCTCCATCCGGTGAAGACCATGTCTCTGCCTCCGCAACCTCCGGTCACATTCCTTACGACGATATCGACGAAATCCCTCATCATCCTGACTCCGTCTATGGTCACCGTCCTGTTTCCGATTTGATTCCCGATGCTTCTCAATTGGTTACTCACCGATCCGATGTGACGAATCAGCTAACCATCTCGTTCCGTGGACAAGTTTACGTTTTTGATGCTGTTGGTCCTGACAAGGTACTCTCCTTTGAGACCCTTTTTGTTATTTCTTGTGGTGGGTATGGAGAAATCTTATGGATGCATAACAATGGCTTGTGCTTTAAGCTAGTCTTTTGGAAATTTGATATCACAGGTCGATGCTGTGTTGTCTTTGTTGGGTGGTTCTACGGAGCTTTCTTCTTCTGAGCCGCAAGTGATGGAACTAGCTCAGCAGAATCATATGGTAACTTTGTTGCTTACTTCATCTATGTCTGTGTGTGTGTGTGTGCCTGTGTCTCGATTCCACCTTTGTCATTTTGGTGTTCTTTTTTAGCCTGTTATAGACTACCAGAACCGATGTAGCCTTCCGCAACGGGCTCAATCCTTGGATAGGTTTCGGAAGAAGAGAAATGCTCGATGTTTCGAGAAGAAAGTCAGATATGGTGTTCGTCAGGAAGTGGCCTTAAGGTTAGAGATTTATTTGCATAACTAGTTCTTGTCTTTCTAAATTGAGATGCGGATTAGTCTTGAGTTTTACCGATTTAACGCCAAAAGCTATTGCAATCCCACATTGGTCAACAGAGGAGTTTAACCAAGTTCTTAAGCGTAGGGGCGCCTCAGTATTAAGCTAGCTTTTGTTCTAAGTAGGATCAGCGGAAAATTTGTGAAAGCTTGAATAATATGTATAGACGTCGCATCTCTCTGTCCAAATATGATGTTACTCCTTGAAAGGCGTTGTAGCTATGCTAGAAATGACCTTTTTGTGTTTGTTAAATACTTCCTCATCTTCGTATGCCATGGATTAAAAGAAAACCCCGCTCCTATTCAACTACTTTACTATCTTGTTACTTTTTCTTATAATTGAGAAGTTTTGTTACCATGTAGTTGAGCAGGATAGAACTACGTTGTGGTTAGTCCACCATTAGTTTTAACTGGAATCGTATACAACTCTGACACTTTTTAAGTCTTTTACCAGAATGGCACGCAATAAAGGTCAATTCACCTCTTCAAAGACGACAGATGGGGCTTATAACTCGGGCACAGATCAAGATTCTACACAAGATGATGGCCATCCAGAAATATCGTACGCTTTTGCCTCTGCCACTTAAACTTCTTCTGCAATTCGGGTTCTCTCCACTAACATGTGAATACTTTCTTGCTCTTATATTAAAACGTGAGTGTCTCATTATTATGTAGGTGTACTCATTGCGGCATCAGTTCCAAATGTACACCAATGATGCGACGTGGCCCTTCAGGCCCTAGAACTCTCTGCAATGCATGTGGACTATTTTGGGCTAACAGGGTGAGTATGATGAATCTCTCCACAAAGCGATATAATAAATACTGGTGTAGTAGTCAATGTGTTTGTGACGGTTTTGTCCTGTTTGAAATTCTTGTAGGGTACATTGAGGGATCTCTTCAAGAAAACAGAAGATGATAACAATCGGTTGCCTTTAATAAAACATGTAAGCTGCTGTTACATATAATGTTCTCTCTCCCTTATGGTTTCGGGTTGGTTTACTGTTAGAAGGCAAAGCTTTTTCGATCATTTGGTTATCAATATAGGGCGGTGGGAGTGATGGCGGCGATGGTAACAACTCAAACTCGGAAACTGCAACTGCTGAAGGACACAACATTGCCTTTGGTAGTAACGAAGGTAAATCTAATCTGTTAGGTAATCACTAAAACTTGTAGAGAATCAGTTGCTTTTTTTCTCTCTATGAAGTTCATCCATCACATGTATTATATAGAAAAAAACCTTAACCGAACCGTACCGAACCGAACCGAAAAATCAATATATGGTTTCTTTTAGATTTTGATAACCGGCTTAGGATCAGTGATTAAAAGTTATATATCTATTAATCACATTGTGACATCATTAAGGACGTAATAATAACAAGTAGAATACATAAGAAATAACAACTTGAAATTGAAAACTATATGGAAGAAAGAGAACCGTTGAAAGGAGTTTGGTGATAATAAAATACTACTAGTGTTTAGTGTTTAATATTAGTTTATGATTGAGATTATTCGAGAAAGATGTGTTTGCTTTATGTGACTCGATCCTCGTGACGACGACTCGTTTTGTTACATAACAAAAAAAAAAGGAGTGGTTCATCTGTTTTTGTATAAAGTGGTTCATATGCAATGTACTTATATTGATTTGGGTCGACCTTTTTTCTGTTGTGTGTGCACATTTGGGTCGTTTGCAGTTAGTGTATGAGTCACAAGTTTAATCTGAAACCTTCACCAAACTTTAAAATATCAAAAGTTTCGCTCAGCGTTCGGGTATCTTTTCGGATTCGGATCGAGTAAAAATGTTTTTGAGATAAAATAACCCCTTGCTTTATTATTTTATGTAATGACTCTTTTAGCCGTAGATTTCGATATTTTCGAAGAATCAAGTGAATTAATTTTGGTCGGATCAAGTGGGTCGGACTTTGATAACAAGTTAAATTTTATGTGTTTTAATTCAAAACAATGAATAGATTAGTCCGTATATTTCAATTTTTCGAACGGAGGACAACAGCGCCAATGGAGAGCAAGAAATGCATGAGTAGGATTAGTATCCACGTGTCATTTTCTATTGGTTGAATTGTATACGTGTGACCTCGTCACAATAAAGTTTTCTTCTTCCCTCTTCTTTTTACTTCTCTTGCCTCTCTCCTTCTCCAATGCTTTTTTTTCTATGCAGAGTTCTTTAATTGGCTAAAATTTTATTTTCCTAATATTCAAATATTTTATTCCTTATTTGCTGGTTGCTTCTTTCCTTCCTTCTTCTTCTTCTGCTGCGTTCTTATCTTCGTGCAACGACTCTTGTTGATCCACCAAAACCCTCCTCTCTCTCTCTCTCTTTTCTTCACCGAAACCACCGTAAGTTTTGTTTCCCGGCGATTCGTTTTTATAACTTTTCCGGTCGTTGTTTTTTTGTTTTCTCCGGTGGTTGACGCTTGACTTATTACTCTCAACCTGAAACGAAAGAGGAGGATCACGGAGTAAGCACAAATCTCCGGCGACTTGAGACTCTCTCTCTCTTGACCGTCTGCTTTTTTTTTCTGTTATCTCTCGATTCAATGACTGGATTTGGTTAAAGGAGTCTAATCAAAACGAGATCGGAAAATTCATTTTCTGTTTCGAAATTGAATCTGAGATTTTGTTTTTGGTTTTCATACGGCTGAGATTTTGACGAAATGCCTCACCGGACTACTTACTTCTTCCCGCGACAGTTCCCAGATCGTGGATTCGATTCCTTTTCGCATAAGAATGATAATTACAACGAGAAGAAATCGTCGTTGTCTAACGTCGGTGAGAGTTTTGGATTTGAAAAGGATAATAATAAATCTAACGGAGGCGAAGTTCCGATCAAGGAGGAGAAGGAGATTGTCTTCTCTTCTTCTTCTTCTTCTTCTCTGTTTTCGAAACACTCGGCTGTTTCAGATCTCTTTAGTGTTGATGGCGCTAAGTCGGAGAAGGAGAAGAAACAGCAGCAGCAACTCGCTGCTTTCTATGAATGGCTTGCGGAGAAGAAGGCGAATCTCTCTCGTTCTTCGGCCACTGGACGCGTGAAGCCGACGACGCGTCTCTCTATTTCTAGCGACGCCGATGAGGAGAGAGAGCTTCTTCTGTCGCAGGCTGATCAAGCTCCTCTACCTCCAGTTGATTCGCCGGATTCCGTCATCGCGGCGTCGTCTTCTTCGACTCGGGCGGTTAACATCAACGAACGTAACATTGACCGGAGCTTCGATAGGCTGGTTTCACTTCGACGAATATCGAGCGATAGTAGCTACGCCGGAAGTTTCTTCTCCGGGACGACGGTGGACGGGAACTTCTCAAATTTCTCGAGTCCAACAGACGTAAGGGGAACTTTGAACGCCGCACGTGTCTCCGTGACCAAGGAAGAAGAAGAAGAAGTTGGGATTAGGGAAGAAGACAAAGAGAAAAGCTTAGCGCAGAAGGCAAAAGAAGGCTATTACTTGCAAGTCACGCTTGCTAAAAGGCTAAGTTCTCAAGCAAACTTGGATGGTGACTCTGTTCATACACAGAGCACAGAAGCTATCTCCTACCGTTTCTGGGTATGAATCAGTAAATTTCTTATCTTTATACTCAAATCTTTCGGTGAGATTTAGGTGAAGTTATGATTTATATTTCAGGTAAGCGGATGTTTATCATACAGTGACAAGATTTCAGATGGATTCTACAGCATCTTAGGAATGGATCCATATCTTTGGTTAATGTGTAACAATGCGGAAGAAGGAAAACGACTTCCATCTCTTCTGTTACTAAAGGAGACTGAGCCTAGCGATACATCAATGGAAGTGGTTTTGATAGACAGGCGCGAGGACGCACGTCTTCAAGAACTAGAGGACAAGGCACATGAGCTGTATTGTGCTTCAGACAACATGCTAGTGCTTGTGGAGAAGCTTGGAAAACTTGTTGCTGTTTATATGGGGTACAATTTTCTGGTTTTATATACTTTTGATGTATTTATTTTATTCAACCTTGCATCACCAACTTCATAGTTATGCATATATATGTGTGCTGAGGTTGTGGAGCTTATAGGGGGAATTTTCAGATGGAGCAAGGTGATCTTCAGAAACGGTGGGAACTGTTTAGCAATAGACTCAAGGAATTTCGGAAATGTATCATTTTACCTATAGGTAGTCTAACAATGGGGCTTTGCCGGCATCGAGCCATCCTATTTAAGGTGAGCCATGAACTTACATAGTATTAGAGAAAGCTAGACTAGATTATACAAAAAAGTGTATGTTATCGGATGCTAACGTGCCGTCTTAAATGTGCAGAAATTGGCTGATTATATAGGTTTACCATGTCGGATAGCTCGAGGTTGCAAGTACTGTAAAGAGGACCACCAATCTTCTTGCCTTGTCAAGATTGACGATGAAAGAAAGCTTTCAAGGTTTGAGAATATTAAAGCTGTTAAGCCTCCCCGACCCACTTCCTTTTTTTTGTTTCCCTCTCTATCCACTTAACTACAGTTGGTTTGTGCAATGAGTTTAAACAAGTAGAAAAATCAGGTTGTAATCAAAGCACTATTTGATGCCTCCACTTGTGCATTTCTACTTAAAACCTTTATGAATACGTTTCTTAACAGGGAATATGTAGTTGATCTTATCGGGGAACCAGGAAATGTCCACGATCCGGATTCATCTATCAACGGTGGCACACAGTGTCAGATTCCTTCACTTCTTCGGATGAGTCATCTTAAACCATTTTTCAGGCCTTGTTTGCGGTATACATCTCCTTCTCAGACAGAGTCAAAGGCTTCATGCACTCTTTCTCAAAACACTCAACGTTCAGGTAGGTTGCAGTTAGCAGAATATGTCATTCAATTTACTATACAAAATCGTCTGTCTATAGTTGAGGTAAAGAGGGAAAAATCTTATAATACAATTCTCCTAATTGAGTTCTTGCAGGGAATCAAAACCATGTACACAAAGAAAGTAAGTTGCCTGATATTACAGCGACCATATGCTGTGCTCATGTTGATCAAACTTGCATGGCAAAAGCATCACCAATAGTCTCGGCAGAATCTGTTCTTCGAGCCCTACCACTTGATTTACCAAAACTTAGCGAAGACAATATTTCCTCACAAGAAACTTACAAAGAAGAGACCTTTCTATTAGAAGATTTAGTTGAAAAGAGTGTTATCAAGCAGCCAAAGGGAGACTTATCAATTAAACCAGAGATAGCTGAGGCTGAGACACAAAAAGATAAAAAAGTCAGATTACCTGTTGATGCCATCTCACCATACTTGACTATTGAACCGTCTTTGGCATCAGATTGGCTAGAAATCTCATGGGATGAATTGCAAATTAAAGAGCGTGTCGGTGCTGGTATATCCTTCTTTTTCATGATTTTGATAGTACTGGAGATTTTATTATGTAGCACATAATAACAAATCTTGTGGAATATTTTTGTGTGTTCAGGATCATTTGGAACTGTTCACCGTGCTGAATGGCATGGATCAGTAGGTTTCACTTTAAAATAAGTTCATTATATAATGTTTTTTCGCCTTGGAGTAGCTGTTACTCGCGCTTCCTTGTGATAGATTTTTTCAGCAAAAGATGCTAATTATGTTATTGTTTATGGTGAAGGATGTTGCTGTCAAGATTTTGTCTATTCAAGATTTCCATGATGATCAATTCAGAGAATTTCTCAGAGAGGTACGTAAGCAAGCGGGTGCATCTCTTTTGAATAAGTAACTCCATGCGATAACTATGAAACCTCTCTAAAACTCTCAAATTCTCAATCATTTGATTTCAATTGAAGGTTGCAATAATGAAACGTGTTCGTCACCCAAATGTGGTTCTCTTCATGGGTGCTGTGACAGAGCGACCCCGCTTATCGATAGTAACAGAATACTTGCCAAGGTAAAGCCATTTTTCTTGCATAATGTTTCATCTTAAACACCTGCAGTGCATAGTAGCTGATGTTTATGTCTTGCTCCTTGATACAGGGGCAGTCTTTTTCGCCTCATCCATAGGCCAGCTTCTGGGGAGTTGCTAGATCAGAGGAGGAGGCTACGTATGGCATTGGATGTGGTGTGTGGTCTTTCAAGTTATATCAAATATCTTTTAAAATGATTTTGAAGTGAACATAAAAAAATAGTTGCTGTTTATATATTGGAACAGGCGAAGGGGCTCAACTACTTGCACTGTCTTAATCCTCCTGTAGTCCATTGGGACCTGAAATCTCCAAATCTACTGGTTGATAAAAACTGGACAGTGAAGGTAATGATGTGAAACAAACAATTTTATCATTGATAGCAAAGCCTCTTATCGTCTGTTTCTGGAACTTGACATTGCCTCCTGTCTTAGGTTTGCGATTTTGGACTGTCCAGATTCAAGGCAAACACTTTCATACCATCAAAATCTGTTGCAGGAACAGTAAGTTCTCTTGCTTTAAATCACTGTGTGGATATGAGCAGGTGGGGAAAAAATGTTCGGACATGTAAAACTTGTTCTCGTTCTGTGTTTTTGAACAGCCTGAGTGGATGGCTCCAGAGTTTCTTAGAGGAGAGCCGACAAACGAGAAATCAGATGTTTACAGTTTTGGAGTAGTCCTATGGGAGTTGATTACTTTGCAACAGCCTTGGAATGGACTCAGTCCTGCTCAGGTAAACAACACTCTTCATAATTGTGAGATATTGCTTAGTAGTACCATTGGGGTATATCAGTTAGTGCTAAAGTGTGTTAGTAAATATATCTGGTGATCAGGTGGTTGGAGCGGTTGCGTTCCAGAACAGGCGGCTTGTGATTCCTCCAAATACATCTCCAGTTTTGGTATCTCTAATGGAAGCTTGTTGGGCGGATGAGCCGGCAAAACGGCCAGCATTTAGTGGCATAGTGAACACACTGAAGAAGCTACTAAAATCTCCGGTGCAGCTGATCCAAATGGGTGGAGACAAAGGTGTAATTCCAACTCAATAATCATCTAATGAATCTCCCATTTCCATTAGTTAACTTATAGAAACTGTTTTAATCTTTTTTTCAAGGTAACTAACTTAAACACTCAAGCTGCTATGAGTTTAATTAGCTCCTGAGTTTGATTTTTAAGATAGAAAACAAAACATCAATGAGACAAAGCCTTGCCTGGAAGAATGGTTGGCTTTTTCAGCTTTTGCTTGTATAGTTTTTATTTTCAAGTCAATCAATAAAACAAAATCTTGTATTCCGAAGATTTGGATAATATTAAGTTGATGTTGAGCCAAAAAAAAGATTTTGCTGGCGAGCCATATAAGAATTTGGAGGATGAAAGAGCCGTAAATGTACTCGGGTTTTATAAGTGTTACTATAATCGTAAACGGGACTTAAACCTATAGCCCCGAAAACTCGAAACCGAATGAATCCAAACGCCATAGCCTTACCGCTAATGAGGATCTCCTGGTCCGGTTTTAAGAATCGAATTAAACCGGTTTAAATTAAAAATTACCGGTTGAACGCGAACCGGGTTTTAGAAAGACTCTTCGTTTATGTAGTGGAAGGTCTTCTTCTTCGTCATCATCGTTATTTCAGTTTTAGGGCTTTTCTTCATTCGACTTCTTACTTCAAGGTTCGCATCAATCTCAATTTCGTTTCTTTCTTCTCCAATTAGCTCTGAGACAATGGAAGATTCAGAGAAACGAAAACAAATGTTAAAAGCTATGCGCATGGAAGCTGCTGCTGCTGCTGCAGAGAACGATGGTTCTACAAGTCTCGAAACCTCTACGAACACAAGCCATCTCTCAAATCCATTGGCTGAAACATCCACTCACCAGGAATCGTATGAGACTCAGAGATTCGATTATTACACTGATCCGATGTCTGCTTATTCTAGTTTCAAGAGAAACAAGCAACAACACATCTCATCTCCTACTCATCAGATTAGCTCTCCAACACCAAAGTCTGTTCCAGGTTCTTGTTTTGTTTCTCACTCTTTTTGATTAATCATATGATTCATCTTTGATGATTGTGTTGTTCCTTGGTGAGTATTAGTATAGGATTGAACTGATTCACGAAAACGAAACTTTTGGTATCTTATTGTTGGGAATCCTCTTGGCTTTGGGTCACATCGCTTAGTGGAATTCAATTATCTCTGTGCTCTGTTTTGCAATGAACTTTAAGTCTAGTTCTGATCATTGTGCTATAACTGTGAACAGAATCGTCGGGAAGTGACTATCGACCGCATACTAATCATGGTGGTTTCCAAGCAGCTCATTTTGATGGTGCAAATTTGCATTTCGAACCAAGAGGGATGGCTAATTATTCAAACTCACAGGGAGGTTCACCTACTGCTTGGAATAACAACTTTAGGCCTCCACCGGTTAACCATTGGCTACCTCGCCCTATTCCGTTCTCTCAAGAAAGCCCTGACATGGGAAATAACAGATTCGGTGGTCGAGGCAGCTACAACAATACCGCTCCACAATTTTCCCATTACGGAAGACAAAACGTTAACTGGGGTGGAAACACATATCCTAGTCCAGGAAGAGGCAGAAGCAGGGCCAGAGGATGCCATATGAGCTCAAGCGTTTTTAGAGGTGGAGGAAGACAACCCGTCGAACTAGGGGCAGGACGATTTTACTCCAACTCGATGGCTGAAGATCCATGGAAGCATCTTAAGCCAGTGTTATGGAAGAGTTGCTCAGATGCTTCAAGCAGTAACTCAACAAATCAAGCTTGGCTTCCCAATTCTATAGCACCAAAGAAACCGATGATCGCAGAAGCTTCCCGCAAACCTAACAATAATCAGCAGAGTCTTGCTGAGTACCTTGCTGCTTCTCTAGATGAGGCTACATGCGATGAGCCAAGCAATTGATCAGGACAGTGTGGCCAAATGCTAAACACCAAATCCAGTCATGTAGAATACCATCAGGATGCCTAGAAAGATGACCGATTACTCTTTCTGAAACAGGTATTGTTCCATGACCAGTGTTTCTATTCTTAACGAGACACAACAGAGAATGATAGCCATCTTGGCCTTGGTCAGTTGGGACTAGAATGGTTAGTAATCTGGTTGTTCAAATCAGTGTTTCAAATTCCGTTTTTAAGTTTTGGATTGGGTTTTGTCGGATTTTCCGAATTATGCATAACAGTAACCAAATCAAAACAAAATCTATTATGGATCAATTTGTATTGTCTGAGTTTGGTTTTTGTATCAACTGTTTTCTTCTTTTGGCTCAATTTAGATTCGGATTCGTTTATTTCAATTTGGTTTTGGTACAAGTTTGGCTATAAGACAGGTGAACTTATTAATTGAAGCAATTGGGCAATGGACAAAGACATGGTGGATGCAATAAAAGTGGTGTTAGTTGTTGGATATGATGACTCAACTTTCCAAACTCCATAAGGGAACTAACTTTCCGTTCAATTATTGCAATGATAGAATCAATTCTACTTGCCTATTGACTTCAAGAAACTTCACATTTATTACTGTCACCGGAACGGTAGTTCCAACTGTTTCACATCACATGATCTGTGAAGAAGCTTTACTATAAGTTATTACATATCAAAGTCTCTCTCTCTTTGTTTCTCAATCTTTGCAAAAATGGAGACTAACCCTGTGACAGGTACCAAGCTCTCCTCGGTGGTGCCTGCTTCTGTGACAGGCGAGAACAAGCCACGATACCTTACGGCTATGGACTTGGTCATGAAGCTCCACTACATCCGAGCCGTCTACTTCTTCAATTATACACATGGCTTCTTCAACATCACAGACTTGAAGACCAACATGTTTGCTCTGCTCCAGTCTTATTACCATGTCTCTGGTCGGATCCGGATGCCTGAAACCGACCCTTCAGTTCCAGCCATACCTTATATTCGCTGCAACGACAGTGGTATACGCATTGTTGAGGCTAACATCGAAGAGTTCACGGTCAAGGAGTGGCTTG
This sequence comes from Anastatica hierochuntica, assembly GCA_900406275.1. Taxonomy (NCBI): domain Eukaryota; kingdom Viridiplantae; phylum Streptophyta; class Magnoliopsida; order Brassicales; family Brassicaceae; genus Anastatica; species Anastatica hierochuntica. The sequence goes on from OVAN01000489.1 coordinate 24,092, forward strand.
GTTTGGATGACCGTTCTATTGATCACCGGTTCCTTGTCCATGATCATGTTATTGGTCCTGATCTTAACTTCTCTCCACTCGTTTTCCTTCAGGTACTACACACACACAAGCTTTAGTATTATGGATCTATAAACTTCACATTTGGATAATATATCTTTTTTTCAGATAACAAAGTTCAAATGTGGTGGGTTCTCAATTGGTCTGAGTTGGGCACATGTTCTAGGAGATGTGTTTTCAGCTTCAACTTTCATGAAAACCCTGGGACAACTAATGTCGGGTCATGCCCCACCCAAGCTTGTTTACCCGGAAAACCAAGAACCGACCCCTCATGCTCAAGGGGATGGTGAAGCGATGTCCATAAGAAAGATAGAATTGGTTGGTGAGTATTGGTTACTTACTAACAAATGCAAGATGGGTAGATACATTTTTAATCTTAGCCACGACCAAATTGATCGTTTGATGCGTAAGTACACCGCACCAAACCAACCCTTTTCCGAGGTTGATATTTTGTTTGCTTTGATATGGAAGTCGCTATCGAATATCCGTGGCAAATCAGGCACGGATATCATAACAATCTGTGACCGTAAAATATCTTCAACATGTTCGAATGACGACTTGGTAATAAGCATAGTCGAAAGAAAGGAAGAAGCAGTTGAGATATCAGAATTAGCAGCATTGATCACGAATGAGAAAAGAGAAGAAAACGGCGTGAGCAAGCGGATGGTAGAACAAGATAAAGGGTCTTCGGATTTCGTTACCTACGGTGGTTCAAACTTAACATTTGTGAATCTTGATATGGTTGATATGTTCGAGTTTGAGATCAAAGAACTGAAACCGGATTTCGTAAACTACACCATTCATGGGGTTGGAGACAAAGGTGTAGTCTTGGTTTATTCTAAAGGAAAGTTTGAAAAGATTGTAAGTATGGTTATGCCTGAAGAAGACCTTACAAAACTCAAAGATGAAGTGAATAATATGATTATGTAAGTTTCTATTTGATTGCTTCTTTGTTCTTGTGTGCGTGCGTGCGTGCTATTTTTATAACTTTGTAATCTTTATTTACATATACGATTTCGCTTTGTAATCACCAGACATCTGTGAGGTATCTTCCTTCAGTTTGTAGTTTCTTTACTGTATATCGACGAGTCCCCAAACCGAGGAAAACAAAACTTATGTATAAGAAGTTTGGTCCCCAAAATCGTAAAAGTTTATAACCTCAAAGCCCGTCTTGGCCACACAAGAGGAAGCTTAAGCTACTTTACACATACAATCAGGAGCTGGATAGGTGTAAATAGACTGTTTCTCCTTGCGTAGACGAACCTGCCCTTGTCTGTTCTTGTGACCATTCACTACTGCTCTTTCAAACTCAGACCACTCTAAGCTCTTGTTCACAAACACTTGTCCTAACAGTATCATGTTAGGCCTTATGGTTTTAAGATTCAAGTATGCTCTATGAGCCAGCAATGCGTTGTGCATATTCCCGGGTGATGCAGAGATGAAGATATTGCTTTTCATGCTCACGTAATAATCTAATGCAGCCATTAAAGAAGCTTTCCCTTCTATTTCAGCGAGTTCCTCTGCGGATGCTAGGCTTTTCTTGTTTTCCATCCCCGGGAAGAGTTTACGAAGGGTAGAGATTCTTGCTTCTCCTCCATAAACCTGGTGTGAAGCTAGATAGAGACGGGTGTTGTTGCTGAAACCCAAAGCTGTAAGTAGTAAACCAATCTCCTCTGGTGTCAACGGGCATCGCCCTTTGTTCCTTAGTTCCTCGTCTGTGAACTGTGAGTTTAAGACCCTTCCTTGCCAAATCACTTGGCGGTATTTTGCCAACGCCAGTTTTTCTGCTTTACCGCCTCCAAAATCACAGCCGGAATGAGCAGCCATATCCTGAAAAAAACGAGAGATAAAAGCTATGTCAGAAGTAGATATTACTACCAAGAAACAGGCACATTTTGAGAATCAAAGATGATACCTTATCGAAACGAAGATGAAGCACTGCAAACTTCCCAGCTCCAGCTTTTACGATGGTGTTTATTCTGTCTGTCGGATCCATATTTCCTGATGTCTGAGAGCCGGAAGGAGGATATCTAAGTCGATGCACAATAGCGTCCCCTAGCTCCCGAATACGAGGAACAAAGTTCAATGCTTCAAAATTTACTTTACAGCGTAGCCGCTGTATACTTTCAGGCAAATTGTCGAATGCCAAACGGTGAGAGAATGGGGCAACAGCAGCGATGCCGTAACTGCAGAAAAAGAGTGGAAATGTACATTAGTAACAAATGCACCAAAGCATTTCAAAAACATCACTCAATTTAGAAGCCACAAACCTCTGGATAACAGGTAAGACGTTTTCCACATACCACTCTGCTGAAGCGTGAACAGGCGCGGTCTTAATCCTAGTAGCACGAATACCTGTGGCGTAATAATCGCGTGTGCTCCACGCATACTGTGTTGGAAGCTCTCTAACAATACGGACCTCGTCTTTAAGAAAACTTATAAAGTGATCCACATCGAATATATCTGCAAACGAACTACAAGGAAATACCACAGCATGAATCATCACCAAGTTCATCAAAAAACCGGCAACTTATAGACAAGAAGAGTTACCTTGAATCCTGCCAAACAGGATTAACTTCAAGACGAGGAATCACAAGTGTAACATTCAATATCTTGGCAACAGCAACCGCATCACATATCTAGAAAAGCAACCAAAACAAATCCGAAGAATCACAAAGGAAACCACCATTAACCACCATGAATTTGACTTTACAAACAAGATTCTACTTACCCCCATTCTTTGTTGATTTAGTCCACCGTCAAGGAACACCTGAAGAAACCCTTGAGACTTCTCTGGCAAGGCTGTAAAAGAGTGACAAGTTCATCAATGGACGATGAATGTAAATGACAAATGAAGAAGAAGAAAGAAGCTTTTTCTGGAGAAAACTTACGCAACTTTCTATAAGATTCAGTGCAAGGCTTCCAACCTTGATCAGCCAAAGGAGACCATAACTCCACTTGTTGTCTGATTGACTGCAAATTCGAGGGAGAACAAAAGAAGAAAGGTTTTAACTTTAACACAGAGACGTTGTCTGATTCAAGAAACAGAGCAAACCCACTTACGATTTCTTGATTAAGAGCGCCTTCGAGTAATCGCAAATGTCTAGGCCTTGGAGCAATCCATTCCTGCAAATGCCACACACTTAAATTCTTCAGCTTTCAACTCTCAGAGAAAGAGAGAGAGAGAGAGAAATTAGACTGACGGAGAAGAGAGAAGGGAAGGCGCGAGCAAGAGGGTCGAAGAGATTCGGAGATAAAATCGGTAAAATGAGCACGAAAACGCCGGCGAGGGCTATCCTCTGCGACTGATTAAGGTTCTGCAATGGCTGAGATTGCTTCATCGGTAGCATCGATTCAAAAAAACAGAGTCGAAACGATGAAAGACGACTATATTGAATCTCAGCGACGGATGAATAAAGATGCAAACTTTTCGGTGAATCTACTAATCAAGAGCAAATTTTTTGATCGGAAAGTTTGGGAAAAATCCAATTTTGTCGAAATCTGATGGAAGAACGACGACGAATTTTGATGAAGAGCTGTAACAAAGATCTGCAAAAAATGAAGATCCAGATTTTAGGACAAGGAAGCAACTGTTGTTTTTTGTTGCTCTATTGATACTTATGAACGGAGGAAGCAGACTCGAGAGTTTCTTCGGGAGATGTTTAAGAAGAAGAGATATTCGGTTCGATTCTGGTTAAAAACAAATTAATTTCGGTTTCGAGATGTAGTGTCCATTCGATTCTTTTTATAGTTATGTTCGGTTTCGATTCTGATCCGGAATTTTCGGTTCGGTTACAGTTCCGAATCATTTGCTTTAAAAATTTAGTATCCATTTGATTGTTTTTCGGAACGAAAACTGAAACTGAACCATATTTTTGATTTTTGTGGTATTAAAGTTCAGTTCCTAATCAAAATATCCGGTTCTGAGTCGTTCGGCTTCCGAATTTAGGATCCATTTGATCTAATATGGTTCTACTTCTACATGTAATATATTTCGTTATCCTAACCGACAAGTAAAAGATTAACTTAAACAAAACAACAAGTCGCTTTGGCCGAGTGGTTAAGGCGTGTGCCTGCTAAGTACATGGGCTCTGCCCGCGAGAGTTCGAATCTCTCAGGCGACGTTTCTTTTTTAACCTTCTCCTTAGAAATTAAGAGGAAGAAGCCCAATAAGCATTGATCTAAGGCCCATTAAGAAACAATGGGCTTTATCTGTGACTCAATCACACGTCTTTGACTACTTAATTAACCGGCGAAGCTGACTTCAATATTAGGGTTTTTATTTAAAACATGAGACCACTCTTACTTTGCTTCAGTCAACATTCAACGACGGCTTAACGCGTCAATAAAAAAACTCATTACAAATACTCTTTCCCTCTTCTTCTTCTTCACTCACTCACACATCTCTTGGAGTTTCTTCTTCTCTCCTCTTCGAGTTTTGATATTAACAATGGGAGTTAAAAGTTTCGTTGAAGGTGGGATTGCTTCTGTTGTCGCTGGTTGCTCTACTCATCCTCTTGATCTCATCAAAGTTCGTTTACAGCTTCACGGCGAAGCTCCTTCCACCGTCGCTCACCTCCGTCCTGCTCTCGCGTTTCAAAATTCTCCTCCGGTTTTTCTGGAGACGACGACCGGTTTGGTTCCTAAACTAGGTCCGATTTCACTCGGAATCAATATCGTCAAGGCGGAAGGCGCCGCGGCGTTATTCTCCGGCGTCTCCGCCACGCTTCTCCGTCAGACTCTCTATTCCACCACCAGGATGGGTCTCTACGAGGTTCTTAAGAACAAATGGTCCGATCCTGAGTCAGGGAAGCTGAATCTGACTCGGAAGATCACTGCGGGGTTAATCGCCGGTGGGATCGGAGCCGCCGTCGGGAATCCAGCCGACGTTGCGATGGTAAGGATGCAAGCGGACGGGAGGCTTCCTCTATCGCAGCGTCGTAACTACGCCGGAGTAGGAGACGCAATCAAAACAATGGTGAAGCAAGAAGGAGTAGTTAGCTTATGGCGTGGCTCAGCACTTACGATTAACCGAGCGATGATAGTTACGGCGGCGCAATTAGCATCGTACGATCAGTTCAAAGAAGGTATAGTGGAGAGTGGTGTGATGAAAGATGGATTAGGGACTCACGTGGTGGCGAGTTTCGCGGCGGGGTTCGTGGCGGCGGTGGCGTCGAATCCAGTGGATGTAATAAAGACGAGAGTGATGAATATGAATGTTGAAACGGCGGCGTACAAAGGAGCTTTGGATTGTGCGGTGAAGACGGTGAAAGGAGAAGGAGTAATGGCTCTTTACAAAGGCTTTGTTCCTACGGTATGTAGACAAGGACCTTTCACTGTTGTTCTCTTTGTTACTTTGGAGCAAGTAAGGAAGCTACTTAGAGATTTTTGAAATGATGATGATGACGAAAAGATTTATTTAGAAAATGAATAGCTGTTTAATCAATTGTTATTTAGAAAATTACAAATCAAATTTTTTGTTTTTGGGTTCTATACTGATGTGAATGTTATGTTATGTCACTACCAAATGCATAGTGAAAAGTCAAAAAAATTTGAAGGAGAGAATGAATCTGTTATTGTTGTTTGTTTGGGGGAGAAGAAGAATGAATTATAAATGGAGGTGAGAGTTAAATATGGTGGCTGTACATCTTTAGGGAGGAAGGGGATTATCTGGAGAAGGTTCTGGGTGTTGTGTTCGGTTGGTTTCCTCCACCGGATCCTTTGCCTCGGTCTCCTCCTCCGTTTTCAGATCTTCCTCGGTCTAGAACATGTGGGCTATGGAGTTTGCTACCGTCTGAATCCTGGTTCTGGTTAGACCCTGATCCTTTTTCGGTTTCCTCTGTTGCACGGTTTTGCCCCGAGGATGGACTGGGTAGACCCGAGCTGCTCCGTCCTTTGTCCATGTTTAAGAGTTCGTTCGCGATCTGACTACGTCTCTCCTTGAGGAAGTTGAGTCGCATTGTCAGTTTTGATAGAGCAGAGGTTGTTGTTGCGGTTCCCTGTTTGTTTGTACTCAGCTGTTTAGCTTTGATCGATATTTGGATGCAAATTTTAAAACGGTGTGAAACTTACATCTCCCTTTGTGCCGGACTTCTTAGACATGCCTGCAAGCTTTGAGCCGCCTCGTGGCATATCTTGCTGCGAGCTTTTGCTCCGTGAATCATGTTGCTTCTCTGTCTCGTTTTCTCTCGCAGCCCCTTGCCCATCCTGCAAATCCATAGTACATAAGTATAGAGGAAGCAAACATCATATCACATCCTATGTTTACACTGTGTTACCTTTAATGTAGACCTTTCGGCTGTTTCGGCATCCTTTTGTTTCTCCTTCCTACATAAGAAGAAAGTTTAGAGAAGATTAGTGCTTAGCTATGATATGAATTTAGCATAAGATGTGATGTTAACTATTAATCTATTGACGAATCCTTACATTTTGGAATTGTGCTCTGGAGTTCTATGAGATTCCTTGCTTGCGCTATGCGTTGTACCTGAGGCTTTTACATCCTTTTGATTAAGTCTATTTTCGAGATCATCAACCTTGTTTTCCAACTTGGCAATATCAGCCTCTGCTTCAGCTACTTCTTGTAGGTCTTTCTTCAACTGTAAACATGTCTTCCAGGTTAGAACATGTACTTTTTATTACCAAAAACAAAATCAATAAGAAGTTGCTAGAGAGGATAAAGAAGAGTAACATTTTCATCGATTGTTTCGGGAATATGTTTATTCCCTTTCGACATGTTTAGTCCTGCTTCCAGAGCTGATTTCCTGTCTCTCTCTTGTTGCAATTTTTCTTGAAGTCTCTCCACCTAGAGGAAGGTAAAGAAACATTTTGTAAACATATATAAAACGAACTTCAAAATAACTAAAGATATGATTCTATTTAGACTTACATCTTTCTCTAGAGCTTGGCGGCGCGCAAACAAAGACTTCTTCCGTCGTTCCAAACTAGCCTGTAGAACTGAATTGTTTTTAACCTGTTTTAGCAACATAGGGGGCTGTTACTCGTTAGTATCACCATTGTATAACCAAATACGAGTTTGCAAAAGCAAAAACTTAAAAGAACTTTGACCTCCTCGGTAATTCTGTTCTGCAACTCCAATTTGGCTGACTCAAGCCTTTCAATGTCAGCACTGCAGAATATAAACATTATCAGATGAAGTAACCATATAAACATAGTAGACCACATTTGATTTACACATAATCTACTTTAGTCCAAACAAGTATAAAGTTTTGACAAGTTCTTCTGAATTTTGATCCAAGCATTTATATCATTCGACCAAAAGAAGCCAAGAGGAAGAAACTAAAGATATAAAATAGCTTGTAAAGATGATGACACTTACTCGTCCTCGTCCACTTCTGCTGAGAAATCAATAGATTCCATCGAAAGGTTTTTCTTGCCCTGAGCACATAAAAGACCAAACTTTTACCAAATGTCTGGATCACTTGAGAGCTAGGAGAAATACATCAAGAACTGAGCCCTCGGGAAAATTAGGAAAAAGAAAAAGAAACTTACATGGGCGCGGCCCCAGTTCCTTTTACTTCCTCCTGGTGCACTGGTTAATGTCAATGGTTTCTGAATGGTAGATGCCACATCTGATGTTGATGACTTCTTATCCTCAGATTTCGAGACCTCTACAACAGCCTTTACCTCGGTATTATCAGCACTTTTAACCAGGTTATTCTCATTCTCTTTTGCATCAACATGCTGTCGTAGTGAAGATCGTCTATAGCCGGATGAAAGCTTCTTAGTAATTTTGGGCTCCCTACTTACTTCTGTGGTTTTGGATTCAGCCTTATCATTTATCTGCAATATCAGCAAAAACAAATGTCTATATTCTTGCAAAGAAAATCGCCAAGACTGGAAAGAGGACCAGGAAACTTGTATCATCATCGTATAAGATTATTACTCAAAAGATTATTTTGAAAGAAGTGCATTAAATATTGAAGGTTAGTACAGACCTGTGCCTTATGATCTTCAAGATCAATGCTGTCCCCATCATTGTCGCCTGAGGCGGCACTCTCACTGTATGATCCATCAGATTCATTTTCAATGTATTCTTCATCATCTGTGTAGTCATCAGATCCCTGTGAGGCATCATCGTCGTCATCATCATACTCTTCATCATCAGATCCCTCCTCTGTTCCACTACCACTCTCTTCTGAGTCAGAATACAAGCCGGGTGACAAGGAACCTTCCTGCAGACATAGACCATTTTTGTAGCTAGAAGTCAGTGTCCGAAAATAAGCATACTGGTATACGAAATGAAATTATCCTATCACACTGCCTCAAAGATTTTCAATATGCTACTGCAATAAAGAGAGGATCACTATGCAGAATAGTAAACTCCCTGTTACTTATGATTATGTGACAAAGGAGGCCCTTAATCATAGAGAAAAGTAAAATCTTACTCCAAATATGCTGTCATATTCTTCTAACAATGTTATCACTATAGCCTGGGCATGATTCGCTGCAGCAGCTGCTTGCAGAAGTTGCATAGAACCATCACCGCCGACATCAAAATCATTTTCAATTTCACAGTCGCCAGCCAGAAGAGGTCGAAGAAGTAAAGGCGCCATACAAGCTGCAACGGCATTCGTGTTCATCCGGTTCACATTTTTGTTAGAGGCCACAACCTGCATCATCATCAGGATTCTTGCAACAAGAAACACAAACACAGTTAATAACAAAGTCATTTAACTCCCTATATATGCTCTATGTAGTTCAAACGATTGGTGGTTTGGCACATATTTTGGTAGAAAATTGATTAGAAAGAAGCAGTTCTTATTATGCTATATTGCTATCCGTAAGGTAAATCTCTAAACTTCCATAAGCTAAATGTGGAAGCAAATAAGAGACTACCTTTGCAATAGGCGCCGATTTGGTTCAGGAAATGATTCACAGATTGCTGCTCGCATAGCATTGACTCTATTGCCACGATCAGTACCTGATAATGTTAAGCATCAGAAAACTGGAGAAAATACATTTGAACATGTTCAGATGTTAATACAGCATAACATTCCATTCAGCTCATGGTCTTATAATCATGGTTACTCAGTGCTGATTAAGTTGCAGATATAATCGAACAATGTCATTTCGTGCAGATAAAAACGAAATAAGCACAACTAAAGTAGATCTGTCTGTCCAAAAAGAAATTTTCAGCCAGAAGTAATGTAATGATCACAAATCAAAATAAACCCTATGGATAATTTCTTAGTGGAAAAGGAAGGTATCCAGCTTTGATGCAGGCTCTCAGACAGAAAAAAATAACAGTAAAAACGGAAGAATTTGATAAACTTACGGCAAGCATCCAGAAGGGCGTTGCAACACGATGCAGGCACCGGAGAGGAGGGCAACTCTCTGAGAAAGTACTGTGCATTTATGGATACAATTAGAGAGGTTTAAAATTGAAAGGCACAGCGTAGTAATGGCTAGTAGCAGATACCTTAAGACAATCAGCAATAATATGAGCATCTTCCCCGGGAGTGAACTCATTTCTCCCTGAACCAAATGACTACGTATTAATATCATTCACATAGCAGGATATCAATGAAAAGAAAAATAAATCATGTAAGCGTGTATGTACATAGATGCAGAATTCAAACCTTGCTCATATTCGCGAATCCGGTGTTCAACATCATCAACATCCGCAGCTTGTCTCAAGATTCCTTCTATCTTGGATCCTGTAAGATAAAATTGTATTTTTCTGCTCAGTGTGACTAAAAGAACTCAGCAAATCAAGCTGAAAGCCTGCAACTAATACCATGATCTTCAACAAATCTAAGGGCTTTTTCCAAGAAAGATGGAGCTCCATCAACGTCTTCTAGAGCAAGTAAAACTGGTCTTCCAAGGACGGTTGATTTTGTTGGTGTCTCATCTTCTGTAAAAATATCGAAAAATGCATCAGTGTCTAAATGAATTGAAAGAGAGACTCATTTTAGATGCCACTGATTATCAAAACAATGTTCACATTCTTGTGAGGCTTCCAACATTGACTGATCAGCATGAACTCTAGACGAAGGGAGCATATGTTCTACATTATAATAATCCCCTGTCCCTTAGTTTTCTAGAGCAGACAAAACTTTGAAAATTTCACACCACTCAAGACAAAACTTGCCGTAATACATGAGTATTTTAAAGGCAAAACCACTAAAGAAGTGACAAACATACTCTTTTCATCAACATCAGCAGGGGCATCTGCATGATCATTCCTGAAAATACCATTCTGACCCATGACATGAGAAGCACTAGGTGCTTGTGTCAAAGCATTTTCTAGAGCAGTTTTCCACTCGTATAAATCCTCCATAGTGTCAGCCTGCACAAAAATCAAGTCATTATGTCAAAAATTGTCCATCATTGATCAAATATCTTGATGGTCAATTTTCTTTGATTTGTAAAGAAATAAAACTTCACTTAAAAGGAACAGTTTCAAGGGGTGATGGTTGGATTCAGTTTCAAAGTAAGATGAGATGGATGCAACTGATGATAGCAAAATTAAGGAAACAAACAACAGAAAAGAAAAGTAAGGTTTTGAAAGAAACCTTAAGCGTAAAGGCGCGTCCGTCACGACCATCAGGGAAGAGAACAGTCAACAGCTTTTTATCTGCCTTAACAACAACACTAAAAAAATAGTCCGAAGTTATATTGATGTTAGACACACCGAACCAGATATTAACATAATACTTTTGGTTAGTGACTTCTGATTACATAAGAAAAAGATTAATGATTCAAATAATAATCCAACCTGCCTGAATTGTTGAGATCAATTCCCCCCAGAGTCAAATTGACCTCACTGCCCTTCTGTTGGACTGCGCTCTGGAAAATAAAACAGAAAAACGTGAGATACCCATCCACTGTACTAACAGTTTCATGCCTTGGTATCGATATAATCTTTTCACCAATTTCTTGAAATAAGAATGAGATTCGTTAATAAGCTAGAAATTCAATGACTAGCGAGATCAAATGCGATAGAAGCAGGTGTAGCTAGTTGCATCATCAATACAGGTACATATTTCTTTCATTTATACCTTAAGCCCTATCCTAACGCGTATGTGAATCAAGTTCAAACAAGCAAATAGAAGGTGGTGGTGGATGGCGATCTTATATCCACAGATAAACAACTGGGTGTTTTTTTAGATTTGGTAATAATAATTATGAGAGAGCTTTGCTGCTCTAGAAAAAACACAAGGAAGTAGCATATCACAGCACCCTTTGTCAGAGAATAACTGTTTACCGGGTCACTTCTAAAGAAAACCAGTGAAGTACGCGTCAAAATAAACCATCTTTTCTTCCATGTTGTCCACCCAAGCCCTTAAAAGTAAAACAGAAGGTGGTGGTGAGAGACAATTTTAAGATATAGACGCCACAATGAGCACAGCCTGCAAACCTTCTTCGCATGATATATGAACTTATTAGAGAAAAGGAAATAAACTCTATGAAAAACTCCCATCATAGCATTGCAAAACCAAATAAGAAAGGCTGTACTAAGCTAAGTATCTCATCCTAAGAAGTAGATCATACCTTTTGATGATATAGATAGTGGTCCGCTCTTGAAAACCTACAAAGTAATTCCAGTCGACAACATAAACAAATTCGGTGAGAGTCAGAGATATCTAAAACACGAAATCAACAACATATGCGGTCCACTATTTCTTCAGGACTGCATTTTACATGATTGGATATTGTGTTCACATTCGAAGAAAATCAAGGCAAACCAATCACTATGTCAATGAAAGCGAAAATGATAGTTCAAATCGGAGCTCAATTCCATCCAAACATAAACCGATTCTCCAGGACAATCGAAATGCAATTTGCTCATATGAATGCTCATCATCACGAACAATGTTTAGCAAATGATATATGGATCACGATGGCGAAATCGGATTCTGAACAAATCATTCACACCTACTATAATGTTCCATTACGAAGCTAAAATCTCTCGTCAGAAACGAATCTCAACGCAATAAGAAGTAATTACCGTGTTGCCGCCACGGGAACGAGGGTCTGCATTTCCAGATTGCGAAGAAGGAAAATTAAAGGTATCACCACCCTGAGATCGGAAGAACAACAACAACAACAACAAATTGTGAATCAGTATTATAACGGAAATGAAAATTTCAAAATCAGAAATGAAAGAGAGAGAGAGACGCACATGATGATCCTGCTCTTGGTCTTGAGCATTCTGATTCTGATTCTGTTGTTGTTGTGGTTGTTGTTGTTGATTTGCCTGAGGCTGTGACGAAGAGGAAGAAGACGAAGAAGAAGAAGCTTCTGCGTTTTTGTTAGCCATAACTTATATAACGCGATTTCGTCTTCACGCCATTGAAATGCGACACTGAATCGAAGAAGAAGAGAGAAGAATCATCGATCAAATTCGAAGAAGATGCATGAAATCGGAAAGAACAAACAAACAAACCTCTTGAAATTTGATCTGGAGGAAGACGAAGATGATAAAGAAATGTTATAATTCAAAAAAATTTAGGAAAAAATAATAAATGAATTTGGATTAATGTTAGGTGTGGTGAGAGATTTTGATTTGATTAATTGATGCGTTCAAGAGGAGTTTTGAAAGAAGAGGTTAAGCGAAAATTTTGGGCGTAAAGAGAGGAATGAACCCAATTTTCTCTCTCTTTTATTTTTTCGCTGTTTGGAGGGAAAATTTCCCACTTTTTTCCTAATTATTTCTTTTTTTAAAGCCGAATTTTAATTTTTAAAACCCAAATTTTATAATCAGTTTTTTATTAAATAATTTTGATAATATGGATTAATCCATCTTTAATCAATTATTAATGCATTTAAGACGTTTAAATATTTAGATTGTTATTTAAAAAAAATAAGAATGTTCAATTTAGATATCGGTTCGGTTTTAAAATTTATCTAAAGATATCTATTTTATATAATTAGCATCTATTCTATAAAAAAATTCTAAATATATATAAAATTCTAAAAATTTTATATAATTAGCATTTAGTATCAGAAATTATTTGCGCAGATTGTTTTTGTGAAAGACGGTTTATTATTTTGTAGTTTTGGTAATATGGATTAATTCATTTTTGTATATGTGACTAGATATCTCTTCTCGAGTTAATTAGTAATTACTACATTTTTAAGACAATTTTATGTTTGAATTATTATAAAATTTTCACTATTTGATTTGTGATTAGAGAAAATAAAAATTAGAAATGACAACTTTGCATTAGTTGACCATATGACCTCACTTTATATACTGAATCGTGCATAGCACGACCTTCCACCATTGCTGTTTTAATGTTGACACCTTCGATTATTAATTTCATTCTACTTTTGTTTAGTTTGAATAATTATAAAGTTTGTGAAACGAAAGAAAAAAGAATAATTATAAAGCTACGTGACCCATTAATATTAACAACTTAAATCTTTTGGATAATGTTGTTGCCTGCATGGGGACTCATTCATTCTTTTTTTATTTTATTTTATGAACGTGTCAATAACACTACTATGCATGTAATATATATAATTCAAATTTGCAAAGCACATGACTAAAGCATTCTATATTATACTATAAATCTAAACATATCGTTGCATCATAGACGTTCGGGTTTGGCGCAGCTTGTGTTGGGTTGTTCATGTACTGCGACGACATCATAATCTATGCACTGCGGCGACATCATGTTCTGCTAGAACATGAGGCCGCAGTGCATAGATTATGTCATTACTGGTCAGTGCAATGCATGGATTTGACGCAATACGTTTTGCAAAACGTACATGAGGTCGTCGCAGCGCATAGATTATGTCATTACTGGTCCAAGCGTTCTCAGCATGAACCTAACACACTCCTTCACGACCCGAGAAACCAAAAGGTCGAAGACGCTTTTACCTTCTATTCCACATTGATTGTAAGCTTTATGATGCCGAGATACAAAGTCGCATAAAACTTATAAAAGTTTCCAGATTGATATATATATATATATATATATATATGATCATTTTTATTTCGACATTTATATTCTACCAATTTTGTTTTGGTTAAAATATAGTATTAAAAGTCGGTTATCAATTAAAATTACGATACAATTTTTAATTGTAGACAATATTTTTTTACTACAAATTTAATTTAGCCTCTTTGACCTAATTTTGCATATATTTTTTTTTGAAATCCTAAATAAAAATAAGAAATAAAAATAGCCAACTTCTCTTAATTATATACATGTGACAAAATTATAAAAATTTTAAGTAGACAAAAATTGTTTCAAAAGGTTCTAAAAATTCATAATTAGAGATAGTTTTAGGTTGCATTGTACACAATAATTTTATATAATTAAACGCCGGTTACAATTTAACTTAATAATAATGCGAGTTATAATTCCGTACATTACAATTTTAAAATTATTTCTTTTTTAGTTATATGTTTTTTTCCGGCTTTTTAGTTATATGTTATATTTGTCTAGTAGGTGGATCCTATTCTAGTTAATAAAGTGATAACAATCGATTAAAATTAAGCAGATTTTAAAAGTTTTCCTCCCCATAAATTAAAAATTCTTATATATTCCAGCATTTTTTTTATTGTAGATGTTAGTGGTAATTAGGCTTGGGCGTTCAGTTGGTTTCCCTTCGGTTCTTTCAGTTCTCGGTTCTTTCGGTTCCTCAAAAATTAGACTATTCTGTTCCAAAAATATTTCGGTTCCGGTTCGGGTTCGGGTATAAGGTAATTATCTTTGTAATGTGTTAGCGGGCCCTGTTTTTTTGGTTAAGGCCTTGCTATTGTAGTTGTAATTTGATTTGCATTTATATAAGCCCATCGTTCAAAAAAATATATTCCAGCAATTTTTTAAAGTTAGTTGCTTATCTTCTTCCAACTTACGTCTCCTTTTCCTTTTTTCAGTTTCCTCCGGGAAATTTCAATTAGGTCGCCGGAGAAAAAAAAACAACAAAAAAGAAGAGGAAGAGAATAATCAATCAATCAATCAACCAAATCTTCGTTCTCATTCGAAATCTCCGGCGGATCTTTGCGGTTTCCCGGCGGCCGAAGGTTTCTCTATGCCCAATTAGAAGAAATCCATGGAAATCGAGGTACCTTGCTCGACTCATGATAACGATTCTAGAGGAAAACGCGTCGATTTGGATAGTATTCGTGTTAAGCGGAAGACGTTACAGAACTTGCTCGACGATTGTCAAAGAGCTCTCGAGCTTTTAAATATCTCCGAGATTAGTCCCGTCGGCGATGAAAACGACGACGGTGTTGGAGAGCAGAGTGAGCAGCCACCGGAGGAGGAATCTGAAAAGGAAGAGTTGTCTTCTTCTTCCGATCCTGGAGATCCTGAAGCCGATAAAGTATGATCTCTCTGTCTCTCTATGGTTTATAGGATGGTGATGAATGTTAAAGCTTTTGACTTGATGAATGATTATGTGTTATCTTCATGGTTGTTGCAGTTCTATGATCTTATAAAATCTAGAGTTGAATGTCATGACTTTCGTGAAAAGATAGAATTAGCTCAAGCTTCAGTTCTCCAAGATCTTGCTGGTTCGAAAAGTTTCGGTTTTTCTTTGTTTTACATGAGTGCTTATTGATGTTGTGGAGATTATAAAACTATAAGGTGTTTTGAAATTGCAGAAGATGGTAGCTCTTGGGACTTAGTTAGTGAAGATGATATATGGGGTGAAGAAACTATGGGTCAAACTGAAGAAGATTATGTTGTTGTTAGGGAAGAAGATATAGCAGACGGTATTGCGTGTTTCATGGCTACGTATTTATCCTCCCTTAAGCAAACAAAGGTACCGTAAGACCCCTCTCTCGTCCTTGCTCATTTATATGGCTCATCGACTTTTCATGTCTGAATGATTATCTTTGTGCAGGATATATCACCTGACCAGCTTCAGAAAGGTAAATCTTTAACTTACATGTGTCACAATTAGAAACGATTTCCGCTTTATAGCTGTGGCCGAACCAAAGATACTAGATTAGGGACTTGCGCTTTGTAGAGAACCACAAAACTTAGGGTGACTCTTATGTCTCCGTTATAATAGAATCTGATTCTAAGAGCTTGCATATGAATTGGCCGTGTAGCACTTAGCACGATGTTCTCAGTGAAGAAGAGAAAGGGGAAGCTCCGTAAAGCGTGGGAAGGAAGTAAAGTTATTTACAATGTAGCATCATGGAGCGCGACTGCAATAGGGTACATCGAGCAAAACCGCTTTCTTTAATACTTCCAATCACTAGTTTGTGTTTATGAATATTTCTCATCTTTCTCCAACCTAACCGCCCCTTTTTGTTTACTTTCGGTAACACTGTAACAGGATATATCAAAATCCGGTGATCTTAAGTATTGCGTCGAAAGCCTTCTGGGTTTCGTGTCAGGCCTTATCGAAGCTTGTCTGAATTAAAGACATATCTGACAATGGTGATCATAATTTACAACAGAGCCTTTACTCAGGCAATGTTCTATATCGTTTAACCTTTTATCTTTGTACAAATGCCATTTGTTGCTTCTTCTTCTTCTCCTTCTTCTCCGTCTTCTGTGGTGCTCAACATGTAATCCTAAAGATCAGTTTGATATATATTTGAATTCATTAAGAAGAATTCGAAACCATAAGCTTTATCAAAGAATCATCAGACTTATCTTCATTCGATTATAGTTAGAGTCTCGTTTTTCACTTCATCATGTTAAAAACTCTTATCAGAACTCGTATCAAATGTAATGCCAGTCTTGTAGCCATTTTATTATACATCCGAGCTATCTAAAGGTTTCGACGATTTGGTGTACCAAGCAAAATACTTGTAGCTTCAAAACAGACGATCTGATCCTTAAAGGTTTCGGCTTCGCAATCTTTCGAGCGTCTTTTAGCCTTAAGATGCTCAGTAGTAGAACAACTTGGACTTATTGTCTGCAGTGTCCTTGCAAAGAATTGAACGAACCTCCATGATCGATCTCGGAGGCTCCATGTCTTGCTCTCGTAATGAGTTGCCAAGTAACTGTTGCATCTCTGCTGCAAATGTATCGTCTAATATCTGCAAATACGCGATATACATAATATGTAAGCTGCCTAAAGCTCAGGTAAAGTCTAGCCTCATAAAATCGAAGTTGTTATTGGGTCTTACAGAGACGGCAACTCTAGAACTCTTATACCAAGCTTTATTCTCTTTCCGGTTCTCTAAAAAGCTTAAAACAATCTGTTATGCAGAGGAGAAGAGTTTAGCACTCTCCCAACACCATAAAACTAAATCAAGAGAGGGCATTAAAATAGTCAGTCACCTGTCCCATACGATCCCAATATCCTCGGCACAATGCAACGAAGACATGCATCTCACAAACCGAGTGTAACTGATTCACTGTGTTGGTGAGCTGCTGCTTCAGGTTATGCATTTTGTTTCTGATGTCCGACTCTCCAACACTTTCTTTAGAGTCCTGAAGAATCTTCTTCAACATTGTCGTCTTTTGTAGCTTGCTCTGGAAAAGAAAAACCGAATACGAACTCAAGCATCTAATAACGGATTAGGATCTCAAAACATGCTAAATCAACAAGATTACAAAATGTAGTCGAACGTCGCACAAGACACATCCAAAACAGTGGAAATAACACTAAAGAATGCACAACAAATTATTCGTTTTTTGTGCCTGATAACATAATCTGATCAGCTTCTTTCTTTTATAAGGTTCATGCGATATAACATGGTGATGTCCATACAAATAGCTAGTACAGAAAAAAGGTTAAGGAAAACTCACATTTTCTACGAGTTTTTCAACCACAGCCTGAAGGTAATTACGAAACTTGGCTCTGAGCATCACTGTCACCTCAGAAAGACGATCACCAGGAGCTGCGTTCCCACCATCAGGAATGCATGAAGCCCATGCTTTAAATTTAGCTTCTATAGTAGGTCGTAGAACATCAAGCATCCTCTTCATGGAGTTTAATAGAATGCCCAGCTGCACCGAGCAAATAAAGAAACATCTTCTCAGCAAAAAAATACTCTTTACATAAAATTTAGGGGAAAATTAGGAACATTATTATGCTCTCACCTCATCCGGGACTACATATGCAATCGCAGATCTTTTGGTCAGCTTTTGGACATACTTAAAGCTTAACTTTTTTGGAGTCAAGTTTTCTTTGAGAGGTGATAGGACATCTGCATACTGCTTCTCCAGAGCTTCCACAATTGCTTTTTCAACATCAGCAATGGCCTGAAGAAACACAATCTATGTCAAACTCCTATTTCTTAAGATGAAAAAGTTATCGCCAACCCCTGATTATATCAAATATTTTCACAATCGTGAAACCAAAAGGCATCAAGGACGAGCTAAACTTACATTCTCCAGAACAAAGATGTATTCCGGCCATCTGGAAATGATAACTTGATAGTCTTGAATGGTTTCGTTCAGCCTGGTGTACATTTCGTCAACAAATGGGGTTGTCGAATGCTGTGTTCTGACTCCAGACCATTTTACCTGCTTGAATGACAGATTTTGTCATGACATAGAAGTCGGTTTCTCAATGATGCAGCATAGACTTAAAGAACAAAAGACGAGAGAAGTATGGATTGACTTATGCTATAAGAATTCAAAACAACTCCCACATTGTTCACATAATTCACACAACAACTAAATCCCCATTTATTTTAAGCTTTTGGCGAACATACTTTTGGTTCTCCATGCCTTCGAATTAAAAAACAAAAAAATATGAAGAAAACACCACAGAGAATTCAGTAAACATGCCTTATCAAGTCTGCATGACTCGAGTAAGGAAAGGCGTCTATCTTGAATCCAAAGCATAATATAAAGGTGGAATAATTCTTTCGCATCAACACCGCCTTGGATAGGACTGTAAAAGGAAACGTGATATTAGTAACAAAGAACAGACAATCAACAAATCAAGTAATATAAAAGACCTACCTAATGTTCCAGCTAGAAAGATCACGTTGAAAGTCTGCAGTAGCAATCACAAGCTCTGCAACTGTTGGTGAAGGGCCAGAGGGCGGACATGCAACGAGGAATGCTCGAAGTCTGTTGCAGAGATCAGTGCTATATATAGATGCTGACAGGTTTGGAAGGTCAAGAAAGCTACATAAGAAAAAGGAAAAAAACACACTTATTGGGCAGTCAACACCGGCAGGAAGATGCTACAAGAGCCTTATTTCTCATCTCTGCGGCAACAATGCATTGGGAAGTTCACACATCTAAACATATCAGTCACATAAATTTGATACTATAATGACACAATAATGGCTTAGATATTACAAATAATCATGAAGGTAATAGTATGACTGATGCCAACTAGGTATAACCATAAACTGAAAGAGAAGCTAAGGGAAGGAGAGATGCTTCTACCAAGTGTAGGAAAATTTGGCCATCTAGCTAATAAGTTGACAAGTCTGTTCGTAATATAAAAATATTTCTAGCACTTCAAAACTCAAGACCTTGTGACCATTAAATAACCCAGTAACAGTATCCACCACCGTTGGTCAGGAAAGAACATTTTAGGTGAAGATCCAAGGATAACAGTAGCGTTCAGTTATCTATTATATCAGTTATTTGAACCTAAATGAACAGAAGACTAGTTACAGAAAAAAATATTGTTTTCACTTTGCATACTAACCTGGGAAGTACGTCTTGATTTTGGATTTCAATATCAGTATAAATCTCATTCTTTACATTCTTGCAGACCATAGTCATTTTCTGGTAAGCAGCCGACATTGCAGAAGGATCCCAAAAATTGGGCTCGCTGTTGTTTGTAACAAACTCATCTGTCTCACCGATGTGCCTTCTAGATCTCTTCTTTGCTGCTGCCTATAAAAACATTGGTGCCAAATAGATGACGATAATGACTGATCAAGAGTAAGGTAAGGCAATAGAGGGGCCGTATGCCATACCTGGAAGTATTGACAAAGATTAGTTTGATCCTCGGGAGACAAGATATCGTGCAGAAGCATGTACAATTTAACAGCAGGAGTGAGTGCTGGCGCTGGAACTCCTGTTGCGGAACTGATTACATCAACCATTCCAGAAAATGAGGACTCATCCAGAGATTTGTAGTTCTCAAAGACCAGTTTCAGAATCTGCTCAATTTGGTCCTTGATTTCATTCAGGATTCGATTCTGTTGAAAAAAAATCGTTAACTAGTTAAGAAGAAAGCAGATGTATATGACAAGATACTTATGCTTGCACAAATAGGATTAACTTGGGTGACATGAGGTAAAGTCTGATGCTTAATCATGCAAACAGTTGAGCGGCATCTAACTCGTTATTCTTCTTTAAATAAATGGTAATAGCACACATAGTGGAATAATCAAGGTATTATTCTAGGCTAACTTGAAGGTCAAATCCTATCCATGGGCTTTTACAGCTTGGATTAACTCGAGATAGGAACCACATAATTCAGAAACCCGCACAAAACCAGAAATGGCCACCCAAATTTTTTTGATAATTGTGGATCTACCTCTTGATGACTCAAGGCGCTCTTTCCGTTTCCCTTCATGATGACAGGTGTCAACAAGTCATACACCAAATGGAGACAATCAGAAGTTGGCGTGGCGACATCCATTACATAGGACAAGTATCTTAAAGCAACAATACAAGCAAAGTAGAGAAAACAGAGTTATAGCATATATCCCTCAAATTGCAAGGAAGAACAAAAAAAGTGTGCACGTTATACCTGAGCTTGGTATAGACGTCGGAAACCCCATAGTAGGAAGCAAATTCTTCTAAAAGCCATTTCCATGAACCATATAACAACAAGTTTCTTTGCTGAAACCGCTGCATTTTCAAGGCCACCTCCAGGGCTAGGTCATATGCGACTGTTTCGGCAACAGAACCACACTAAAGAAAGATTACAAAAAATCAATATGAAAATGCAAACAATACAATGAGTTTTATCTGTATTCAGAGGATACATATACTTCATAGATGATAGACTTTCACTAATCTGAGTAACATTTAAATTAATGGACTTTAAAATGAACGAATTCCATGTGAGAGGAGCTAAATATATGCGCATGAGCTTTTGGACAACCATAATGATCCCATTTTTTAGTTAAATTCCTAATAAACAAACTCTTAAGAATATTGTACTGGTCAAAATTTGTCTAGATAAAAGCTTAAGTTTCTCAAGGAAATGGATCATTGGAGTGTCTCCAGTAAACTTCAGAGAAAAGTCAAATCCACTTACAGAGAGCAAACAACGAGAGAGATCAACAAAAGGTATATACTGAGTGGTAGGTCGTTAACATACCTTCAAATGGCTGTTATCATCAAAATTTGCTGAATAGTCAATATAGAGCTGGAGTTTTCCCACAAGTTGATGTTCTGGCTCATGGAAAACAGACCACCAGCGAAGTTTCTCAGCCTGTATGTTTTCTCAATTAGAAGTATTTAAAGCGTACTAATAAACAAAAAAGGTAAGTAAATATGACTTACCGAATCTTCAGATATGTTAGCTAGCTGGACAAGCACACGCCCGAAATCTTTCCCCTTTGAATCAAGGATTTCAACAGTCAGATCATCTCCATTACTATCAGGAAAGCTGTTGAAATTCCATGTACTTTGTTAGACACAACATATATGGAAAAGTTACCCCAAGTGGATTTGAGGAAAGGGAAAGAAGAGTAGGGAGCACATAAGTACATACAAAACATGGCTTTCACCAGATCCAGGTTGCATCATAACAGCATCATCTTCACTTAAGCTTTTCAATCTTAACCTACACGAGTATGTTTCTGAGTGACAGAAAAAATTGGATCAATCATACAAAAACTGAATAGTGAACTGGGAAATATGGAAATACAAGATGTCCTAATTTCTCCCACATATATTGATTGCAGTTAATGTAAACAGTGTCCTTGAAAAATGTCATTATCGGTTAATAGTTTGGATGCTAAGTAAATGCAGTTCTCTCCAAATAGGCAAGCAGTTAATAACATTCACATACCTTGTACAAGATCATAAGATGTTGAATTATTACGTAGACTTGTAACACCAGTTTTCAGGAGACCAGAAACTTGTTTTAAGTACTGAGTACTGGCATGTACATATGCGAGGCTTTGACGCGAAAGAGAAGAACCATTGGCTGGTACACGAACATGGATCTTCCTTAGAGCTCGCCATCCAGAAAATAAGCGTGTTGACATATTGGAAAAGTGAATCCGGATTTTCTCAAACTTTACCAATGATGGCTTCAGAGATGATATACTACAGCCAGTTGGAGCATCCAAAACAGTTTTAACACGTCGTACTGCAAAGCAGACAAGTTTATTTTACAACTACTGACTATAGGAGGTGGGAACCAAAAAAGCAGATGGAATGTGGAATTCAGGTTTACCTTGCACCTTCATTTTGCCAATGTTTTTCTTGGGGTTTGGTACAACTCCCTCGTGCTGAGCTTGTGAACATCGGTTTGCCAGCAATTCCTCCTCTGATTGCAAAAGGAGTTGCTGCAACCTGTTATTCAGTATTAACCAAGAAATAATATGTTACTCAGTGAGACATGTGGACCAAAAACTATCCTTTGAATTCATTTTGCTTAAAGAAATCCAGAAATCCAACTCATATCAACAATATTGTAGAGTTTAAGGAATACACATGACAGACAACATAAATGGTTATAATAAACTCACCCAAATGCTTCTCGTAGAAGCGCACACTCATTTTCTAAAAACATTGGAGCCTCCATACAACCCTTTGCCCACGCATGAAGGCAAAGTCGTACACAAGCATCATAAGAAACCACAGCATGCCATGGCCCACGAGCACTGTTTCCGGTTACATAAAAAACGCCAGAGTGATTTATACGAATCCCATTCGACAGTAACATTGTAGGTAATATTCACTTTCTGAAATAGTGAACATGCTAATGTGATCAGAATTACCTCGCATGAAAAGTCGGTAGCCGAGCCGAGTGTTGATCAGGTGGACCAGATGACTCAGAAGCAGCACTAGGTCTATAGCAACAGAAGCTAATATCAAAATGGTCTAGGAAACTGATAATTCAGATTCATATAAAGAGGAAAAAAGAAGAAGAGTACCTAGTAAAATGGCAAGTCTTTCTACTTTCTACACAATCTATTCCTGTTTTGACTTGAGAAACTTCAACTCCGGAAGAAGTCGCCGGTTTAATTTCTTCAGATTCCTCGGCTGCTCCTCCGGAAAATGGAGGAGCACTAGGAATATCACTTACTTCTTCAGAACAAAAATTCTCATCAAGCTCCTGCAATATCAACTAGACCTTTGAGTATCTCAATTTAAAAAAATTCCATCATACTAAAAAAATCATCTTTGATCCATCAATAATGCTTAAAGATCAGAGATTTTAACCTTCTCCACAGCAGCTCCACCGTAAGTCTTAGCTTCCACCTGATTTGCGCCGCCATTAATCATCCCACCACTTGGCGGCGGAGAAAACCGCGAGCTAGAAGCTGAAGCCGTGGATTCATCCTCCTCCTCATCCTCCGTATCACTATCAAATCTAGGTTCCATCTGTTCTCTGGATGAGCTAATCTCAGAGTAGGTATAACAAGACGAGTTTCTCCCGTATCTGCGATCGACGCCAGTTTCCTCGGAGTTTATACTCATATCGTCATCGGAAGCAGAAGCAGTGGCATTAGCATCGTTCACTACGGTTCTGGTGATCGGAACAAGAGCTGAAGACGACGCTTGAGCTTCACGAACCTTGGGAGCGGGAAAATCCAATGCTCTGCTAGAGATCATGGTGAAATGCGAAGTTGAATCTCGAAGTAGAGTGTAGAAAGTTGCTAAAATTGAGCAAATGAATCTACTCTTTGAAGAGATTTGTTAATAACTTAGAGAAACCCTCACAGATCGCAGCTAGATTTTGCATTTGAGACGAAGAAGAAAGCTTAATGTGAAAGCTTTCTCCAATGTGAAGAGGTGAAAGAGACGATCGAAATCTGTGAACTTCAAAATAATTTTTTTTTGGAGATATTTTAATTCTCTTTTTCAGTTTTGAAAAATTAAGAATTTAAATTTGGAGAAAGCTAAACGATGTCGTTTAGCACTCACGGAAGCTTCTTGAGCTGAACAATTTTGAAAATGTTGACTAGTGTATACTGTAACGTCACACATTGTTGTTGGTAATGTTAGCTACTAACGTTATCTTTGTTTAAATTTGTAACAGGAGTTTTCAATCCGCTTTGAGAGGAGACTACTCCAATATGGTTTGATCTCCAACCCGCGAATTGTTCTGTTTGTAGCGATGCGACAGATCGCGACATCAGAACACCGAACCATGGGCTAAACGGAGCGAAAAAGGGTTTTCCATGAGACGGAAAAAAAAGAAAGCAAATGAGCTTGGTTTATAGATAAATCTTCCTCCAAAGTTCTCATTACAACGCCTGAATCGCGATCATTCATATCGTTAATTTCAAACGAATCCGCGATTATTTCATGCGGTTACTGCAATCTTTTCTTGTCATTGTACATTTCTGTCTCAAAAATCATAAGACATGGCAGAAATAAATGAAAGGAAAAGGAAAGAAATGAGACTCTTTAGGAGTTTGTAAGCGTTGCGGTTTTATTTAGGCGTAGAGATCATCCACATTGCATTCCCCCAGATATACTTTGACACTCCGTGGCGATCCGCAGTTTCCTTCAGCTATCAAAACTCTATCGTTTGCAGACATGTGAGCTATTATCTTGTATATCATCTCGATCTGCAGATTCCGAAAAAAGATTAGATTTCTTGATATGTCTATTTCGAAAAGTTTACTAATGAACTCGAGGATGTTTGGAAGATTACTTCTTCAGGAGCATGGCAACGATCAGCTATCTCATCCAGTGTCAATGGCTCTACCGGATCTTTACAACTAAAGGCAGATAAAGAACGATTAGTATAGAAGCGGGTCTCTCTTGACGAGATTTGAAAGAGAGACATACCTGGCTTCATTAAGAACTGCTAATACACGCTTTTGCAGGGCTAGAACTTCTGCTGCTGCCTTCTTCCCGGCTTCAACACCTGAAAAATCGTTGTTTTCTTTTCGTATTCAGTAAACAAGTTCAAATTGCGGGATTACAAAACATCGGTTTCAGATAAGGGAGGAATATCTCTACCGGGTTGGTGGTAAGCATTTATGTTGACAAGTGAGGCATATAACCCGACCGCTCTTTCATAAAGAGCTATAAGAGCCCCAACTGATCTTGGTGTCACTTCCTCGATAGTAACACTAATGGACTCTCTACCGTTTGCATATAAAGCAGATCTAGTTCCCTGCACAAATCCGAAGATAATCCAAGTTAAAGTCTGTCAAGAGTGAATAATGTATGATCTTTGACTAAGTTGCGTGAAAACGAGATTCTTAAATCGGACCTGGAGCATCCCAAAGAGGTAGTCTCCGCAAGTGACACCTGGCTCAAGATCCCAATCATGACCCGGAGGTCTGTCCCGTAGCACTTCTATGAAGGTTGCAAAGAAATTGTGCACACCCTCTCTCAGTTGTTGGATGTAGCTAATGAAATTCGACATAAAATTACTTACTGTTGCATATAGAGCTATAACTTTTGGTTTGTTTCTGTAGAAAAACTATATGAATAACGGAAACTCACGCGTGCTGATCTGTGCTCCCTTTGTTTCCATATACAGTTAACCCTTGATTAACCTGCAAATTCATACCACCGCCCATTGGGATCACGCTCGTAATAACAAGGTTGAGGAAACAGGACAGAGGCTTCAATTGTAACAAATTAAACTGTTCAGTAGTCAAGATCCTCTGAGCATTGAAGAAAGCGTATACTTACAGTGTTACCGTCAAGATCAAACTCCTTTCCTAATGATTCCATGACCAGCTGCTGAAGATATCGACTAAATAGTAATAAACTGTCCTTGTAAGGAAGGATAACCATATCCTGTTAAAAAGAAAATGAGTAAAAATGTCAAACCGAACTCAATCTTCTTAGACACTCTCCGAAAAGTCGAGGAAGAATAATACCTTGGATCCAATGCCATCGGAAGCCCAATACCAACACATAGCTAAGAGCGCTGCAGGGTTATTCCGGAGCTGAAAGAAGAAAGAAAGTTACAAGCTAGAGTTTGGTAAAGACTTGCACAGTTACACGAGCTGCAACAAAGTAAAAGACTTACCGAAGGTACCCTAGTAGCTTCATCCATTAATGCAGCACCGGCAAGCATTTCTCTGATATCAATCCCCTATATGATGACAATACATTAATATTACATAGAGCTAGAGCCAATGAATATCATACTAAAAGTTTAGGCTCATATACCTGTAGTGCTGCTGGAAGCAGACCAACTGCAGACATTACCGATGTTCTTCCACCTACCCAGTCGTACATAGGAAATCTAGCTAACCAACCTTCAATTCTAGCCGTGTTATCCAGCAACGAATTTTCTTGTGTTATCGCAACACCCTGCATAAGCATATACAACGCGAAACTTGCTGCTGAGGAAACTTACAGTTGGGCACAAGTGAAGCAAAAACATATACAATACATCTGCAGATACCGACTAAATAGTAACAAGACCTGTTTAGCGAAATTTAGACCAGCGTCACGGAATGCTTTCTGCACTTCCAATAGTCCATTTCTAGTTTCAGGAGTACCTCCACTCTAAGGAAACATGTAACGCCAATATCAGGACCAACCTAACCGTCTTTCCACACACAAAACTGATGTAAAATACACACCTTTGAAATGACAATTACTAAAGTTGAAGCAAGCTCTGGCCCAAGTTGTGCAATCTGATGATCGATTCCAGCAGGATCGGTGTTGTCAATGAATCTTATCTATCAACAACCAAACAAAAAAGTCATAAACACATCAAAGTAGACACTTTTTAATCATCAAAAACACATTCTTCAAGTGAGGCAAAGATAGAAGAAGATCCTTTTAATACCTTCAATGGAGGATTATCAGGAGCCAAAGCCTCAGCTACAAATTGAGGTCCAAGAGCAGAACCTCCAATACCAACAGAAAGTATCTGAGTGAAGCGACCCTCAGGAGAAGATGGTGGCTTTATCTGCAAATGATGAGTGACAATGTCAAGCAAAAAGCAAGATTCAAATGATGAGCTTAAAGTAAAAAGACTAAACCTTGCCGGCGATGATGTCGTCGGCGAAACTACAGATGGAATCAAGAGTGTTCTCGATGAGAGTCTTTAAAGTAGGCTTAGGTGCAAGCTTTGAGTTTCTAAGCCAATAGTGACCAACCATTCTTCCTTCATCTGGATTCGCAATAGCTCCTTTCTCGAGATCATCCATGGCTTTGAAAGCATCTTTGAATCGACGTTCCATATCGACGACAAACTCATCGGAGAATCCGACACGACTGACATCGAGATAAAGACCAAGATCTTTGTGCTGATAAAGCCAATCTAGGTATCGTTTCCAGAGCAAATCAGGATCTTTGAGAAGCTCTTTTTTAGTATCGGCATGAGAAACGTCGCGAGCCACCGATCGAGAAACAGAGAGAGTCAAAGGTGGTGTGTTGGTGGGTTTGGAGGAAAGAGGGAAAGAGAAGGAATCACGGGTCGTCGCCGGCGGCGAGAATGCTTTAACGGAGAAGAGGGTTTTGGCGGCAGGTTTGATGCCGGACAGAGACGCCGCCATCTTTTGAGAGAGACAGCGATGTTTACGAGAGAGGGAGAGAGAGAGAAAGTCGGAATCTTTATGGTTATATTCTCCGATTTTGATATTTTTTGAAGTTGAAGGAACCAATGAAGAGAGATGAGTTCGGTAAGAGAGATTTGTCTTTTGGTGAAGCGAACGGTTCTGGTTAAGATCACGCGATTTCACGGCGAGCTTTGTCACTCACATTTGACACTATATTATAAAATATTTATAACACTTATTATTATCAACACTTTACACTATATAATACTATATACTATCTGACTTTTGGTGAGCAATTAAGCATCATATTCTATTTCATTTTTCTTACCAAAAAAAAATTCTATTTCATTTTTCTCAAATGGGCCAGCCATTACCACTCAAAGTTTTTTAAAGAAAAACATGATATTTTTATTTGTTTGTAGACAATTATGCTTATTTTGCAACTATTTTTATAGAACAAAAAAGCTAGAGAAAAGGAGAGCAAATCAATGCCGTAATTGTCATAAATATTTTTTTTAAAAAAATCAATGTTATACTCCCTCCGTTATTTTTTTTTATATTTCGATTAAGGTTTTTCACACTTTTTTAAAAAATGATTACATGTTCTATTTTACCTTTTTTAAATACCGTGTATTTGATTTGTCTACTAAATAAACTAAAAGAATAGAGATAAAAATGGAAATTTTAACAAATATTTGCTCTGAAAATAAAGACGACAATTAAATTAAAACGAAGTTAAAGTTTAAAACGACATTTTATTAAAACAACTGAGGGAATGTAATTTTAATTTGACTTGTTTAATACTTCCTAACTGGGCTTTTAATATTTGGACCTTATTAAAACTCTTGTACTTACATTGCCCAATGGACTTAACAAAATATTTGTGACCCATTATTTTGTTAAATTAAACTTCCAAAGTCATTAGTAAAATTGTAACTAAACAAAACGAGTAAATTAAACACACCATTAAAAATGGGCTTTATGATTACAAATCTGGCCCAATTAAATATTGAATCGGCCCACTAAATCAAATTTAAAATTTAGAATCAGTCAAAATAAAAAAGTTTACTCCCAATTATTTGCTTGGCAACCACTAACTGTGATTTTGCAATCAAATTATCTATTGATTTAACAATCAAAATCTCCTCTAATCAATTAGAAATAAAGCAAAAAGAATATACATTTGACCATTGTCTCTAATAAAAGAAAAATATATGTATATATTAATCGAAATGTATGAAACAACACACACACACAAAGAAAAAAACTTGTATAGTGTATAGTTTTGCACGAGAAATGGATCTGAAACACAAAACAAACAAAAAAAAAAAGCTCAAGAGAAAATAATAATTGAGATAACGCCATAAAAGGAAGAAAACGAAAGAGAGAAAATCAAAAAGGGTATCGTCGTTTCTCCGTTCGTTGCAGAACGAAGAAGAAGACAACGACAACAACAACACCGTCTCTCATCGATCTCTACGGTGGTGTGTGTTGTTAGGTTTCCATCGTTCTCGAAATTTTTCATCGGAAGAAAACCCTTCTTCTCCGTAGAGGACACGGTGGTTTGTTTTGTCGACTTTTGAGAAATGAAATTGAGCACGGAGAGTTTCTGATTTTGTCTTCGCTTTTGTTTCTTCTTCTTCTTCTGATTCTCTCCCTCTCTCTCCATGACAAAACGGGTATACGAAGCCTGGAAAGGAAGTAATGTAAGTCTCTTCGTCATCGTGTGATTTGCCTAAAGATTTTGATTTTGAAAATTTTGATTTGTTGATTGGTTTCACTTTGTGTAAAACTAATGGTGCAGAGACGAAATGGTTCTGTGTTTGTGATGATTAGGTTTTGTCAGTGTGGAAAATTGTTTAAGATTTGTGTTTTTGTTTACATCCATTTTTTGGAATCAAACTTCATTGGAGAGAATCAGTGGTTATTGCAGCTTGTGTTATCTCTGTAACCATCACATTGATGAAGTCTTGTTTCACTCTCAAAGCCATGACCATGTTGAATGTTTCTTGGAAATGCTCTAAACTACTTTGGTAATGCTAATAATTTAATCATGTTTTGCTCTTTCTTTGCTCTTTTGCAGAAGTTCATCCTTGGTGGGAGATTGATATTTGGTCCAGATGCTAAGTCATTACCTGCTACCTTGCTACTGATCATAGTTCCAGTTGTTTTGTTCTGTGTATTCGTGGCAAGGCATCTTCGCCATGAGTTCTCACCTTACAATTCGGGATATGCTATTATCGTGGTGGCAGTTATATTCACCGTTTATGTAAGTCTTTCTTCAATACCCGTTTGATAGTCTTGTATATTGTAAACGTGTGTGATGTCTTGTTTTACGTTGTTTCCTGTTTTCTTGCTGTTTAATTGGGTTATCGAAAACATTTATCTGCTGTTTTCTGGTGGTTAAATGTAATGTTTTCTGAAACATCAGAGTTTGATTCACTGAGCTGGACCATTTGATGTGTGGCATTCAAACTCTGCTATATTTTTGGCTTTGTTGAATCATGTAGTTGTTTTTGATAGGTATTGATCCTCCTCTTCTTCACATCTGCGCGAGATCCTGGCATCGTTCCACGAAATTCACACCCACCAGAGGAAGAGCTTCGCTATGAGACAACAGTGTCAGCTGATGGAAGACAAACACCAAGTGTCCAAATTCCTAGGACGAAAGAAGTCATGGTTAATGGTGTTTCTGTCAGAGTGAAATATTGTGACACGTGCATGCTTTACAGGCCTCCTCGTTGCTCTCATTGTTCCATTTGCAACAACTGTGTTGAGCGCTTTGATCATCATTGCCCGTGGGTGGGCCAATGCATTGGACTGGTAAGCTCATTCAAAAGCATATAACTTTGGAAAATATAGATTTTTATTGCGGGAAAAGTGTGAGGTTTGTTTTCTCCTATATGAAAAGGCCAAGATCTATTTTCTGTCATCTTGTTTTGTTGCATCGGTAGACTCTAACTTTGAAAAGTTCTGTCCACTGGCAGAGGAACTATAGGTATTTCTTTATGTTTGTTTCTTCGGCAACACTTCTCTGCATCTACGTGTTCTCGATCTCGGCCTTATACATCAAGATTCTGATGGATGATCAACAAGGAACTGTGTGGAGGGCAATGAGAGAATCACCATGGTCGGTTGCACTGATGATATATTGCTTCATTGCTCTGTGGTTTGTTGGAGGACTCACAGGGTTTCACTTATACCTCATAAGCACAAACCAGGTCAGTTGGTTCCTTTTGTTTTTAAAATTCCGTTTACTGCTTGTAATTGGTTGCATTGTCTGCTGGTATGAGTCTGCAGTATTATCATCGTATGAGTTAACTGATAGCAACACTATGCATGATTTTCAGACAACCTATGAGAATTTCCGGTATAGATCAAACAGCAGAATGATGGTCTATAACCGGGGCTGCACAAACAATTTCCTGGAGGTATTTTGCTCGAAAGTTAAGCCCTCGAGGAACAACTTTAGAGCATTCGTCGAAGAAGAACCTCAAAGAGTTGTTACTCTGCCTACCACCACTAGGGAATCGATAGAAGAAGAGGATGAAGTTGGGACCCGGCGACAGAAAGTGGAAGATGATCTAGACATTGGGGACGATCTAATGAATATCTCACAGCGATGTAATGCAGAAGAGGGCAGTGACCATCAACCTCATCATGCTACTTTGGACATCGAACAATCGGTACTTGGGTCTAGTGAGAGAGCAACGACGATAAGGGCGGAAACAAGGCATGGGAGTTGGGGAAGAAGAAGAAGAAGTGGGAGCTTCGATATAGCAGCAGCAACGACAGCAGAGGAAGATGTATTAGACAGAGAGAGCAGAAGCTATGAAAGAGCAAAGGAAGGAAGAGGATGAGTTTATTATCATCTTATGTGATTCGTTTTGTTTACATGTTAATTTGAGTAGAATCAATCCTAAGAGTGGTAGTATATTTTCTATTTTGTTTTCAGATCAAAACAAAATCTATATTATTTATAATATGTGAAATTCCATTTTGTATTTGCATTGATATATCTTACCTTTAAAGATTGTT
The DNA here is from genome assembly GCA_900406275.1 of Anastatica hierochuntica. Lineage (NCBI taxonomy): Eukaryota > Viridiplantae > Streptophyta > Magnoliopsida > Brassicales > Brassicaceae > Anastatica > Anastatica hierochuntica. The sequence continues at coordinate 55,722 of OVAN01000489.1, forward strand.
TTGTTTAGCCAAAATTATGTGTGTGTGTTTTTTTTAAACATGTAGTATGCTATATATAGAGCTAAGTAAAGTGAATGATGTTTTAAGAAAAGAAAAATTGATATAGAAAAATGGGACGAGAAAAAATAAATGTAAGTATTTTTGATATATTTTGGATTTTCTGTAACATGTTTATATACCAAAACGAATAAGAGTATTACATATGTTTATATTAACTAATTTATTTTCCTCGACACACATATCCCCAATTCTCTAAACTTAGAAAGATGGTAGTGGACTTTTGTCATTGACTAAGTTTGAACAAATCATGAGGCACGGGCTATAAACACGGATTCTCCAAATTAAGCAAGCCTAAGCAAAAATTCGAGTAAAATTTAACCTATATCTTATTATAACCAATACCTTATTATAACCACTTATAACATAGTATTTTCTAAAAATATCCATCCTACAAATTTCATATATATAAGCCAAAACAACAACAACAACAACAACAAACTAAATAACAACCGAATATTTAAGAAGACAAAGAAAGTTTCCAAGTGTAAAAAATGGCTACATACTCGGTTGTGTCCACCTTCGCCGCGGCAGCAATAACGTTGCAATTGCTCATAACTCCGGTTTCAGCCTCTCCTCACTGTAAATACATTGATTTTATATGTGATCGTGCACATGACATACCTTTCTGCATTAAAACATTGACTACTTATCCTCCTACCGCTGCTCCCATTTCTTTGGTAACAACTCATCAACTACTACTAAGTCTACTATATCTCAATCGTTTGTTTGCGTTTGTTTGTTTGAGTTTCTTGTTTTCAAATCATAAACACAAAAACTATCATAGATAATGTTTTGTCTTTTCAAAAACGTTTCCATGACTTTTAAAACATTATAAACACTAACATGAATTATGTTATTGTCTTTTTCATTTATAATCCGATATAAATTTTAACGATACAACAAATCCATGCACATATTTAAGAATAGTTGTTCTCAAACGCCGAAAAAGTATTTTATTTCAAAGAAGCAAATCCAAAATACGGTAAGCGCATTGTCAAAATATTAGAAAATAGATTATATTTTGTTTTTTCACATGGTAAAATTTTACATATTAATTAGTAAATGGGAATAGTTATTACTAGTTATGGTAACACAATAAACCGAAAAATATTTTATTTCAAACATACAACCCAAAATATTAAAGTATAGATTATATTTTGTTCTTTACATAATTTTACATTTTAATTAGTGAATGGGAATACTTAGGCCATCATTATCGGTGAAACCTGTTTTTGGGTTTCTTAAATTTTTTTTTTAAACAAAAAAATTAAAAAATAAACCAATAGCGGACCGCCACGTGTCAATGGGATCTGCAAATAGTACAAGAAACAAACCAAAGTCGTTAGTTTCTTCTGATTTTAATGGGTCCCACCGATTACAAAAATATATTTTTTTAAGATCTTTTGCATAACAAACCCCGATGTCGATGCTCTTATTACTAGTTATGGTAACACAATGTCTTATTATGATGTCTTAAACAGCATCCATTGGCAGAGGCCGTGATGGGACTAGCCTTATCCCACGCGGAGAAGACGGCGGTTTTCGTTGATGAGAGTTTAAAGAAAGATCCAACACTAAAGACTTCGTTCGCGGAATGCCACAAGGCTTACTTGGCCGTGGCAGAAGCTATCAAAAGCTCAAATTTGAAGCTCAAGTTATCTCCGGATACGGCTAACCACGACGTTAGGGCTTCTGCCGACCACATGAAGCTTGTGACTGAACTTATCGCGAAAAACAATGACCAAGCTTCGACCACATTAAAAGAGATGACATTGCAAATGGAGAAACTCCTTAACATTGCAGCTGCAGCCGCTGATGCAATTGACGACGATGATGAGAACATTACACGTCGTGGCTAAGGTTTAATCCGTGTCTTTTTTTTTTTGGTTACGATTAATACAAAAATGGAAATAAATAAATGACTATGTATATGTATACACAACAAATATGTGTTGTGATAAATTAGTAATTCAATTTTTGAGATATATTTACATATTAATAAGAGTTTACACTTGATTGTAATGAAAGTTTCAACGTTGAAGAAAATTATTTTAAAAGAGCTAGTATAATCTTTATAATCTATAGTAAAATTTATATAAATCGATTTTTTCACCATATAAATTGATATTGTTAGGAATAAAATATTTTATTAATTTACCCAAAAGAATAATAATTGGATCAACAACTAAGTCGAGACCAATTTTTTTAAAGTATTAATTTATATGGAGTATTTAAATTATTGGGAAATTAAGTAAAGATGAAAAAGATGGAAGAAAATGATCGTAAATTTGTAATTTGATATGTTTACATCAAACCGGTATTGAGCAAAATTGAGTAATATGTTTACATATGTATATATGATTGATTCTTAGGTCCTACTTGCAAAATATAAACAAAAATTAAGCAAGCCTAAGTAAACGACTTTTGGGTAGTTTTCTTCATCTTTGAATTAGATTTTTTGTTGTTGATGTAAGTCATATACCAAACAAAAAGGATTAATTACATTACATCATCATGCATATATAGACTATGTTTAGATTATAACTATTCTATTTTCCTCGACACGCGTATGAGATAAATGACATATCCCCAATTCTCTAAACTTAGGAAGCCGTGATGGGACTAGTCCTATATTAGGGATAAGTATCCCACATCGGAAGTTGCAAAGGATCATAACTAATATATACACTACAAGAAACAAGTTGATTTGCGAGGAAGGATTTACTCGCAAATT
>OVAN01000490.1:0-58509 GCA_900406275.1 Anastatica hierochuntica
AAAACAGTATCTTCATCTTCTTCCTTTGAGCTTTTAGCTCTCTGCTTTCAATGATAACATCAAAATTTGTCTGAAAATAAGTAGACATTAAAAAAGGACATGTAGATCTAGGAACAAGTACTCTGTTCTGTCGCCCAATTATTGGTAGTGTGCCATCACCGGATCAAATGGTCGGATCCATCTTTGCGCAATGATATACGATGTTGCTTTTACTAATTTAGATTTCTCTTCTTCTTCTCTTTTTTTTTTGGTTTAAAACTTAACCAATTTAAATACGTTTTTTATAAAGTATAAATAAATGACCTTAAGCTAATATAAGTCTTTGACATCAACTTTTATAACTAAATCAAAATTTTAGTATACATGCAAAAGAGTGAGCTACACATGATTATCAGTAACTCTCAATTTCAAAAAGATAAGAGGTTTATATTAATAAAAGATGTTATTCAGTTATATATTTATAAATAAATAAATGTGTCACTACCATGGTTTTTCAGAAAATTATTTAATTCTTTTTACAGATTTATTGTTATTATTATTATTTTTATAATAACAATAAATCTGTAAAAAAATACTCCTCCGTTTTAAATTAGTTGTCGTTCTAGAGAAAAAAATTTGTTTTAAAATAATTTTCGTTTTAGAGTTTCAAAGTAAAATTTATTAACTTTAATCTCTTATTTATTTTTCTATTGGTGGAAATATAGTTAGGTGTATATGTAATGATGTTTTTATATTGAAAATATACAAAATTAAATGTTTTATTAATATGTGTGCACAAACCTAAAACGACAATTAATTTAAAACGGAGGGAGTAATATTGTTTAAAACATTCTTCTACAATTCATCAAAAATATTTCTTACTAATTATATTTGATAAATTTCTTAAAAACATAAAATATATAAGGAATGTTCTCGATTGATTCCTAATAGCAATGCAAGAAAATCATGAACGTTTTAACAAAAAAAAGAAAATCATGAACGTAACGTATCTTGATATATTTGCATGAGTCTTTTTTGTTGTCACAATTTGCATGAGTCATTAAGCTTTTGATTTATTAACGTAAAATCTTCAAAAGGAAAATATGTTTTTAGGAAATTATGTTGAAGTGTGAAAAAATATGTGTGGCCAATAGAAAATTAAAAAAAAACATTTATATTTCAATTCACATGATGACATAAGCTAACAACATAATAATATATAACCATGAAAATATACATTCTTATAAAAATAAAATTCTCTCACTTAATATACATTTTTCTTATTTTTATAATTGTGACATTTGTAGTTATAACTAAAAACACATGGCATTTACAATCATCTTTGTGAATGAGGAAACAAAAATTATATACTAATTAGATCAATTGATTATTATTAATCAGACAAAAGAAATTAATCTATGATAAGATTTTTCATAAGAGTGAAAAAATTGAGGTTTCTAGCTCTCTGGTGGTAAATGGCTCACGGTTGTAAGTGTTGTCATCTGAACTCGAATCCCGACCACTGGTGATTTCACATGCGGCCACCAGCGCTCCGGGAACGACGGTGAAAGAGATGTCCATGTGTCCCATGTGTCCCAGAAAAGATAGAGACCTTCGAATCCATATCGGCTAGTCTGGATCCAACTTGGTGGGAGACCAGACACGCGAGTTATAAAAAAAAAATTTTAAAGAAAAGAATTTTAAAAAGTTATCATAAATGGGCCCTACGGCTCAATCCAACTTGTCTCGTTGGTTTTTGCTTTCTCTATATAAATAAACAAAGAGCGAAGTTTCTCTCTTCATCAAAAACTCACTCTTCTTCTTCTTCTTCTTCTTCTTCATTCCTTCTTTTCCGCTAGGTTTACGTCTCTATTTTCTTGCATTTTCCCGAGAAAGTTTACATTTTTCTTCCCCCCTTCTTCTCATTTCTGCATGTCAGAGGAATAAAAATTGTTGTTGGCTTCAGATTTGCAAATTCCCATTTTCGTTTTTTTCCCCTGAAACATTCATCGTGGAGATTCTCAGATCAGGAAAGGCGGCGAAAGGTGGTTTTCACGGCGGCGATAGATTCATCTTCCCTCTTCTTTTGAGGGGTTAGCCGAGGCTCCGGCCTCGGCGGTTTTTTAAACCCCTACTCTTCACAAAATCCAAAAAAAAATTCGATTTTTCCGGCGCCGGAGAATTTTCCGGCGAAAGGGCATCTCTCGAAAAACACCGTGATTCGTCGTTGAAAGAGTGTGAGAAGAAAGATGCCTGCTTTAGCTTGCGTAGACACCACCTTAGCGCCTCCTGGTTACGCCGGCGAAGTCTTCACTCCGCCGTCACCAACTTCCGCCGCCGTTATTGACAACAACACCCACCGTTGGTCTCCGTCGTTATCCGCCGCACTTTACAAAATCGACGAATGGGGATCTCCATATTTCACAACAAACTCCTCCGGTAACATCTCTGTTCGTCCTCACGGCTCCGAAACTTCACCTCATCAAGAAATCGATCTTCTCAAAATTGTTAAGAAGACGACGGAATCAAAATCCTCCGGCGGGTTAGGCTTAAACCTCCCGGTTCTCATTCGATTTCCCGATGTTTTAAAGAACAGAGTCGAAAGTCTTCAGCTTTCTTTCGATTTCGCGATACAGAGTCAAAGATACGAATCTTATTATCAAGGTGTGTATCCAGTGAAATGTAATCAAGATCGATTCATTGTTGAAGACATTGTTAGATTCGGAGACCCTTTTCGATTTGGGCTTGAAGCTGGATCTAAACCTGAGATTCTTCTCGCTATGAGTTGTTTATGTAAAGGTAACAAAGATTCGTTTCTTGTGTGTAATGGGTTTAAAGATTCTGAGTATATATCTTTAGCTTTGATTGGGAAGAAACTGGATTTAAACGCTGTGATTGTTCTTGAACAAGAAGAAGAAGTTGATTTGGTTATTGATTTGAGTAAGAAGATGAATGTGAGGCCTGTGATTGGGTTGAGAGCTAAGCTTAGAACTAAACATTCGGGTCATTTCGGATCGACTTCAGGCGAAAAGGGGAAGTTCGGATTGACTACGAGTCAGATTGTTCGTGTTATGAGTAAGCTTAGAGAGTTTGGTATGGTGGATTGTCTCCGGCTATTGCATTTTCATATCGGTTCGCAGATTCCTTCGACTTCGTTGTTGTCTGATGGTGTCGCTGAGGCTGCTCAGCTTTATTGTGAGCTTGTGCGTCTTGGTGCGCATATGGAAGTTATTGATATTGGTGGCGGTTTGGGGATTGATTACGATGGGTCTAAATCCGGAGAATCTGATCTTTCTGTTGCTTATACACTCGAGGAGTATGCTGAAGCTGTTGTGGCTTCTGTTCGGTTTGTATGTGACCGGAGATCAGTGAAACATCCGGTGATATGTAGCGAAAGCGGAAGAGCAATTGTCTCTCATCATTCCGTGTTGATTTTCGAAGCTGTTTCGTCGGTTAAACCAGTGAGCAATAGTCTGAATCCTGACGATATTCAGTTCCTGCTCGATAGTGAGGAAGCTCGAGCTAAGTATGAGGATCTATACGCGGCTGTGATGCGTGGAGATCACGAAAGCTGCTTCCTTTATGTTGATCAGCTGAAGCAGAGATGCGTTGAAGGTTTTAAAGACGGTGTTTTGAGCATTGAGCAGTTAGCTTCTGTTGACGGGTTATGCCAATGGGTCTTGAAAGCTATAGGTGCATCGGATCCGGTTCATACTTACAACATCAATCTATCGGTATTCACTTCGATTCCTGATCTTTGGGGAATTGATCAGTTGTTTCCTATAGTTCCTATCCATAAGCTCGACCAAAAGCCCGGGACTCGTGGGATCTTATCAGATTTAACGTGCGACAGCGATGGGACTATCAACAAGTTCATAGGCGGTGAGACCAGCTTGCCGTTACACGAGCTAGACATCAATGGCGTTGGAGGAAGATACTTTTTGGGTATGTTCCTTGGAGGAGCATACGAGGAGGCGCTCGGTGGAGTACACAATTTGTTCGGCACGCCAAGCGTTGTTCGGGTTACGCAGAGCGATGGACCACACAGCTTTGTAGTAACTCGAGCCGCACCTGGCCAGTCCTCAGCGGATGTTCTCCGAGCAATGCAGCATGAGCCCGAGCTAATGTTTCAGACTCTAAAGCACCGAGCAGAGGAATTGATGCATACCAAAGGCGAAGAAGATGAGGATGAGTACAACAATGTGGCGGCTTTTCTCGATCGTTCGTTTCATAACATGCCGTATCTTGTGGCGGAGCAGGCATCTCCGAGTAACTCTCTTTCGACTGCGACTAGTAACCTCGGGTTTTACTACTGCGACGAAGACGGTTTTGGTTACCTTTCTGCTTGAGCAAGAGTGGTGTGGTCTTCATTGTACTAGTTCTTAGTTTCTTCTAATACTCTTTGAATAGGATATTATTTTATAGTAATATCCATTGTTGTTTTGTAAATTTCGGATATTTTTAATCTTATTTTATATATGTTTTCCCATTGAAATGTAGCATTCTAGTTCTCCTTTATTAAATAAAAAAGATCATTTTAGGATTTTTTTCTTTTCATTATGTTAAACAATTTACTAGAAATAAAGAAAGACTTTGACTCTAGATTAGGTCCTAGTTTATACCTTGAAACATTAAACAACAACTTATTATGATTTGTGATGATCATAGGCTAAGTTTCGAAATAGATTACTTTGGTTAAGTCTTGTCTTTTGTGGTTAAAGAGACGATTCATTTTTACTGTTTTGGTAGATTGAATTTGCTTTCATTGTCGTTTAAGAATACTTTGATGGATTGATAAGGTAGCGTACTTAACTTCTCGAGTGTTCCTGGGCGATACTATATCGTTCATTATTGTGCTTTAAAATCTTAGGCTTATGTTACTTGCCGCATCTTAAACGACGTCGTGGAGATGTAGTTGCGAGGGGAGAAAAGTGACCGCGACAACACACAAGATTCCGACATGTGTCTGACTCACATTTTTATGTATTTATTAGACTTTAGGAAGCGTTAGAATCCAATACTTTTAAGTTTTAACAATATCTTTGCTTTGAATTTTAGCAATTTGGGGATGAGAATCAGATTTTGTTGACAAGTTGAGCCAATTACTTTGGTCCTTACCAAATATGCCAAAAGTGTTAGCATGAGGACATTAGTTTGTTGGGACAGAATCTAGATTCCCAAATTGGATAATTGATTCTTCATCTAATACATCAAAGAATCCCAACATATGGTTCAAATTTGGATCTCCAAAAGATTTGGAGTGTGTTTATAAGCTGCGTTTCTAGTACTAAGAAGGAAGATAAAGTCGACCATCAGGACGAGAGATGTACGAAGAGAAAATGTCCGAGCCATCGCAGCCAAAGCTAAAGGCTTCGGGGAGAAGAACGAGAACGAATCTTTGTTACCATATATTCTCTCGGGTATCAAAATGCCGATAGATTTGAGTTCTACTATTCATTTTTCGGGTATTCTATGGGGTTAGGATAAGAAAAAAAGCAGATAATTTGTTTTACTGATAATTTTTCATGGTCGGAATATCCATGAATCATGCCAGAAAATAGTTTTTAGGTGAAGAAATGTGTACCGATTTGAAACGAGAATGTCGTACTCGAGCGAAACATCTTTTAAAAAAACTACAATTGTTCCATCAAAGTTTCAACCTTGAAAGTCTGAACCATAACAACCCGATGCTTCAATCTGCAACATATATGTAACAGACAATGTTAAAAAACTTAATGTCTCAGTGGTTTTGCGACTTTTAACATAGCAAGCGAAGCGACATTTACGAGAATAGAGAGAATCTATTGCAATCTTCGCATATACATAACTTACTTTATTGATGGGTATGAAAAATACGCAAACAGTGCTTATGGGTTGTCTTCTTGACCATAGTTGTACACAATCTCGATCTGCACGAGTCACAAAGAAAAGATCAGCACTTGCCAAGAAGAAAGCGTGATAACGACAAAAGAAGTGGTAAGTGTTGGGAATAAGAACACTAACCCCAGCAGGCGGAACCGGGTTTCTACAGAACTTTGAGCCACCAGGAGCCCATGGAACTACGAACAGAAAACGCGGGTCATTTAGAACGAGAAGTAGACTGTTCCGAGAGCAATTCCACACTTCTTCCTATCAAATCTACCGAAATTCGTTTATCGGTTGAAAAATGCTTACCGATATAAGGATCAGGGTGTCTCCATTTGTTGTATTCAGCTTCACCATGAGCAATCAGTTTATCGATTCTATCGATATCCTCCTACGTAAAACACAATCAAAAGGATCATATCAAGCTTCTTCCTCCTTTGTTTCAATAGCTATGTTCATATCTATGTTCATATCTCTAAAAGTCTTTCTCTATCAATTCGAATCAAACACAATCCGATAAAACTTCGATTTTATAACGAACGATTGAAAAAAAATTTCAATGAACAAATCAAACAAAGAGAACTAACCACATCTTGGTTCGCATTGAACTTCTCACGCAGATCAGAAGCCTGAACAAAAGATCAAGTAAATCAAAATCAAAAGAGCGAAGAGATCGGACAAAGGAAGAAGAGAAACAAAGAGTACAAGCTCCGATTATCGGATTATCGCCGGAGGAGATCTGAGGAAGAAGAAGAAAACTTACGTCTCGGTAGAAAATATGGCGATGAACAGCCCAATTGAGTGTATCCTTAAGAGCACGGCGATAGAGGATTCGAACTCTCTCCTTCTGCGCGGCTCGCCGCACGAAATACGCCGCCGACGAAACTCCGGCCATTTTTTTTCTGATTCCGATTTGGTTTTTTCGAAGTCTCCTCTTCTCCTTTCCTTCCACTATCTCATTTTCAACAGTGAGAACGAAACCTTCTGTTTCATTTAGAGGGATTGAGAAGAAAGTTTCAAATGGGCCTGTGATTGGCCCATTAGTAATGAAATTTATTAACAAACGTTGTTAGCAGTTGAACTGAACCAAATTGAAACAATGTCGTTTATAAACCGGACATAAACCAAAAAAAGAAATTGAAAATTGTGGGGAGAATAAAAGAGGGAGAGTGCATAGTTAGAATAAAGTGGTGATCAAATGGGTATTTAGTTCAGGTTCGATTCGGGTAATTCGCGACTCCGGTTTTTTCCGGTTCTTGAGTTTAGGATTCATTTGGATATTTTGAAAATTCGATTCGGTTCATGTATTTATGTGAAGAAACTATATGTATTTTGGATATTTCATGTACTTTTGGATATATTTCTTACGTATCTAAGATATTTTTAAAAATTTTATGGATATTTAGGATATTTTTGGATCCTAAATCTAAAAATAATTAATATGTTTAGATATATAATTGTAGTTTTGGTATGTTGGATATCCGAAATATCTTGGTATGATATCTATTCGGTTCTGGTTCTTTTGGTTTTTGAGTTTAAGATTCATTCAAATATTTTAAAAGTTCGGTTATTTTCCCGGATCGGGTTTGGGTACTTTGTCCACCCTTCTCTGTCATTTGACTTTGCATTTCACTCAAACTATTCATTTTACTCTCTCCTTTCATGCTTGGACAATCTTTTGTGTGTGTGTGTTTGGAGATTGTTTAGATATGAATTTGTAATGTTTAGAGCATTTGCAAATAAAAGACTATGCTTAGAAATGTCATGAATGAGAGAGTAAGTTGAGATATGTATTGTTTTGATAAAGAAGATAGAAAAGGCTTTAGAATTCTTGATTAGTGATTGGGCTTGAGGAAAAGATTAGCAAAGAGATAGCACATGAGAAAACTACCTTTTCTCATGAATCTAGCTGAAACTACTGACCAAAGGGTCCATGGAAGTGTGGTCCTTCTATAGTATGTACTTTTGTAGTGATTGATATGAATTTGTACCTATGTGCTAATTATGTTTTATTTAATCATGTTGTCACCATTGTCTAAACTTAAAACTCTTATGCTTGCAAAAGGAGATTGTGTTGTTTTGAAGCAAAAAAATTATCGTTGTAATAAACTTCTACGATCAATTCATTTGCTCATTCAGATTGTTCATCTAAATGAACCTCTAACACATGATGTTCTTCTAATAACAAATAAGTATAACCAGATGAACCATCTGAATGAGTTTTGAAAAATTTAGATCATGTGGATAAAGCATATGAATGAACAAACGAACGTGTCTAAAGTTATGACTCTTTAACTCTTCTTTGATTATTTGTGAAGGAGAATCATTTTACTATTTACATGCATGAAACAAAAACTATTTAACAATATAGAGTTATATATGCCAAATTTGAACAAAGGTTTTGTAACCATCTTTTATCTCTCTTTTCTATTGTGGAATTTTTATAATGCATCTTTCATTTTGCATTTTTTTTCTCAAAGCGTTAGCTCTTATCTTTTTGCAAAATACTTCATAAAGTCTATAGTCATTTTGATCCAAAAAAAAAAAGTCTATAGTCACTTCACATGGACCAAAATCATTCTATGTACTAGTGGTGATGATCTCACATCATTTTAAATAGAAAATATCTTTTTAAAAAAAGACTAATTCCCAAATATTTTTTCAAATGTTATGAAGCAAGTTGTTAAAAATTACACAAACACTACATATAATGTTAACAAAAGTAGGTTTTATTATTATACCTAAGTCTTCTCTACCATTTTGCTGCCAAATTTGACTTGGTCTGGTTTAGTAGTAGCTTCTTCACCCAACTCTTTACTCTTTCTCAATTCAAGAACCTTCCTATGAAGATTTGAGTGAATCTCATTAGAGAATGTTGGACTATCCGCCGGTCTATATTCCGGGCAAAGCCTACCGGATTTAAACCGGACTCCACATGCATTACATAAGGTTTTTGGACCGACCGGACCGGTTCTCCATTGAGGTGTATTGTTTGTACCACAATGACTACATCTTCTTTGAAACACAACGTTTGTTTCTTGTTTCTTCTTCCTATATTGTTCTGTTGTTGCTGCATGTTGATGGGTTGAAACAAGTGGCCAAACCCGACCGCCGGTTAAACCGTTCCTAGACCGTTTGGTTCTTGGTTTAACCGGTATTCGAGATGAAAAATTTGGTTTAGTTTTATGGGTTTGTTGTGTGATGGGAAGTGAAACTTCTTGTGAAGAAGAATCATCCACAACACGAGATACCCATTCAAGCTCTTCCACATCTTCATCCTAAAAATCAGAAAAAAGATATTATTATTTTTTTGTTAAATTTTTTTTTAAAAAAGTAACTATGAGCATGATTAATGCAAATCTTTTAGGGTGAGAGGGTCGGTTAAAAGACGGTCTCTTAGTTTTTAACCAAAAAAACTAAGAACCGTCTCTTAAATTTAACTAAGAACGGTCTCTTTCTTCTTAGTTATTTTCATTAAAAAACTAAAAGATTGTCTCTCTTTTAACTATAACAAAAAAAAACCTATTAAGTAAAGATAAATTATTACCGGAAAAGAAGGAAGTTGATCAAAGATACAAGGTTGTGAACTAATGATACAATCTTGTTCTTGTTCTTGTTCTTCTAGTGAAGAAGAAAGAGAGACAAGTTCTTCTTCTTCTTGAACTTCTTCTGAGAAATCGAGGAAACACTCAATGGAGAAATCTTCAAGAGAAGAAGTTCTACTAACTTCTTCTTTTTTCATAATCACTTGATGCTTTATAGCTTCTCCTCTTAGACTTGTCTTTAAAGCTCTAGCTTCTGTCCATAACTCCATTCACTCTTACATACATACATACATAAAGAATCTCTTTAAGTTTTCACATATCACTTGATATAGTTTTTAGATTCTCACTACTACAAAAACTATACACATGCAAACTTTGGAGAGAGAGAGAGAGAGAGGTATATGAAAGGATATGCTTCATGATAATTCTTTTACCTGATAAAGATGAAGAAGAAGAAGAAGGCAAAGAAACAAGAAGAGGAGAGAGAGAGAGAGATGGAGGCAAAGTATAATAAGAGGGGCACTGAAATTAAAGGAAGATTCTTGAAAGGGGTTAAAAGATAAAACAGAGACTTTGTGTTTTTGTGTTTGTGCTTCCAATACCAAAAGTTAAAGCTCTTTTTTTTTCTTTTCTTTTTTTCTCCTAATTTTAGGTTTATAGAATATTACAAAATCTTCTTTAAAGAATGATACTATGTATATTGGTATTTCAGAATCAATTCTTTATCTTCTTCTTTATTTGCTTCTTTTATTTTGGTGTAAAATGATGTGTCCTTTATTTTCTGAATTTTCTTTTTTACAATTTAACTTATAGCTAATTTAAAAAAAAAAACACTTGATTGGCTTCTGTAAAATAAAAATCAGGGCTAATAAGTTAAATCCATATTTTTTTTAAAAAAATTGGTTGGTTAAAAATCTCCTTGGACATGTAATTATATTTAGCAAATAATCTTACAAGTGTTAATTTGACCACATCTCCACCAAAATTCGATTTTACTAAATTTCGTTGTCTATGTAATAGAATTATTCGACTATGAATTGGTCTAATGGTTCCGACAAAAGGTAAAAAAACCCTTCGCCATGAACATCAACATTCATCAATGTCGGGCTCCATGCAACAAACTACTACCACAAATCCATAATATGGTTTTATGTGCCCATTCTCAAGAATTAGATTAATTTTTTTGATATAAATCATTATTGTATAAACACTAATATTATATACTCATGACTTCGTTCCTTCATTCTGAAACAATATAAGTGTATCAATTGTCCTACATCGGTAGTTTAAGATGCAATAAACCAATATATAAGTGTTGTGGCAATCCTACACTCTTGAGCTAACTTTTGGGTGTGAGGTAGGCCCACACTTACTAATATGGTATCAGAGCAATTATTCCGCTTAGCTCCAGTAAAATACTCGACTGTGGGCGCATCTCGTGGCTATCCACGAAAAACTCCACGCTTCAGAGCTCCAGACCTGAGCATGAGGGGGTGTATCAACTGTCCTACATCGGTAGTCTAAGATGCAACGAGCCAATATATAAGTGTTATGGCAATTCTCTACTCTTGAACTAGCTTTTGGATGTGAGTTAGACCCACACTTACTAACAAAGTGGATTTCGATAGGTTAGTGGCTCTTTCGGAGCAATATAATGAATCGTTCTTTAATCTCAATAATCGACTAATCGATGTTTTACTGCATTTCATATCTCATCTTCCATTGTGCTATGCCTTTATTTGATTTATTTGTTATGGCTGTAGTCTTTATCATCTTCTAGTTTTTGCTTTATGTTTTTTGATGTTCTCTTTCATGAATTTCTGGATGCAGGAGTTTGTTACTCGTCGATATGTATTTTTACTCGTCGATATATATGTTTTTACCCGGTATAATTACATGTATCGTGATTTTTATTTTCAATAAAACACAAATTGCGAAAACATTATGATTTATCATGCTAGCGTCGAAAATAAAAATTCATTTTTTATCGTTTGAAATATTAATTAACTTTTGATCAACGACTAGATGAATTGACTTCCACAATATTAATATCAATAAACGATTATTTAGTTTTTTTGATAATTAGTTGATATTATTTTTTGCTACATATATATTTATAATATTCACAAGGCTTGTTGGAAATTGCATATCTTTTTATCCTTTATCTATATGGTTAGTGTGAGGCTCATTATGAAATATATAGCTTGAGAAATATGAGAAGAAGTTATGATTTCTTTTTGTAATTACGTCAAGAATTCGTTTATTTTTTTCTCTATTTTTCTTTGAATCTAATCAGTGAGTTCTCTACGTGGATGTTTTGGCTTGGGCTTATCCTTCGTCAGAAATTGATAAGTCAGGTCTGTTTCACATTATTCAATACTATTTGATTGATTTCTTGATTTTTATAATAATGTATTTTAAAAAATAATATTGTGAAGGGTTATATCATGTATCTTGTTGTCGATACCAATTTATCTTGTCTTGTCAAAAGGGTTGACAATTTATTCTTTTACGAAATGTTTAATATTTTTTAAAATGGTTTGATTTGTTACTCCTATGTTACTATTGTGAAAATATATAATATTTTGTTTTAAAACTAGTATTAGAAAAATCATTGGTAAAACCGTGATCTCTATCAACGAAGTGTTGACTCAGTAATAAAAACTTTTCTATTCAAAGAGGAGGTCATAGGTTCGAGCAACGTTGGGAGGGGTTGGTTCGCCAAATGCAAATATCGTACTTGGTTTGATCCCACCCTAAAGAAATTAGAGCCCACAGACTCTGAACTTCCCGGTTATCAAAAGAAAAAACCGTGATCTCTTTTATGAAATTATAATAATTTGATATCTTAGTCTATTTTTTTGGCCAGGAATCTTAATCTAACTAAAGGTCCAAAATGAAACAAAGTTATAATAACAACATATGAATTGCTCAAACTTCATAATTACAAACTCTATTTGAACCCTAAGGACAAGTTTATTTCTGAGAAACTGAGAGAGTTTCTCAAATACAATATTTAAAAAGATATTTTGATATTTTTTTTTTTAATTTTGTAAACCACTTAGAAAGTGACAGGTGTTAAAAAAGTTATTAGAACCGGTTCTTAAGCATCCAAAACAAGAAACGCTTCTTACTTTCTCCTCTTTCTCTCTCATACTTTCTCATTTTTTATTAGATTTTTTGTTTAAGATCCTGTCTAAGAAACTAGCAATAAACATGGCCTAAGAGACCAAAATTCAACTTAATTTTCAAATTGTTCTATGTATATTAAAATATAAATTTAAATCCAAAAAAGGAATAAAATTTCAATTCAAACACTTCTTCAAACCAAAAACAACATAAATAAAATTTTACTAAATGAAACTTAAATAAAGTTCTTTTCAACAAAAAGGTTCTCTTATCTATATCACTACATAAAAAGAAGAAGAAGAAGAAGAGAAGTGTGGGTTTTGGTAGTGATGGGAATGAAGAAGATGCAAGCCATCGTTGGAGTGGAGTTCATCAAAGCAAACCACTATAGGCAAATCCTTTAACAATAACAAACAAACAAAAACAACCTACCATTATAAAGTTATTTTCATCCAATTATGCAACCTTTCCTTTTTTAGTTAGGTTTCAAAACAGAATTATTATTAATAATATAATCTCCACCTAATAATTTTGTAAATTATATATCTTGCGGCTTTGAACTTAAGAATAATATAATTTGGAATCTTTTTTTATTTCTTAGGGTTAAGCATTTTACATGAAACCTGAAGAATTCAAACTAGGAAAATATTCGAACATGTCTTTATCCCTGAGTTTATATATTCTTCGAACTCTAACAGATATCCGAAAATTCGAAAAATTTGAATTCGAATCCGAAACTCGAGTAGATACTTGAAGATAACAAAATGCACGAATAAGTATTCCCATGAACATCCAAGTTTATTCGAAAACCTCAAAAGTACCTGAAACCGAAATATCTGAAAAACCCGAAATACCTAAAAAGTCTGAAGTACTATAATTCGGAAAATCTAAAAAAACTTGAAATAGCCGAAAAATCTGAACCCAAATATTTCATCCAAACTTACACATCTTGAACCCGACCAAATATCCAAATGGATATTATAAGATTGGATTTCGAGATCCGAATCTATCGAACTCGAACGAGTACATGAATATCAGTGATATTTCTTTATCATGCACTATAAAGTTTTATTTAGAAAGTTGATATATATATATATATATATTATTTTTTTGGCTGATTTAATTCTAAAATAAGGGGAAAACACAAAAGAACAATAAAGAAAAGAGGGAGTAGGGCGGTAAGGTGATGAGTGACGAGAGAGGAATGGGAAAAAAAAAAGAGAACGTGTCACATTTCTATCTTACTCGTCGATACAATTTTTGCATCATCACTCTTTCCTTTTTCTTCATTTTTAACAATTTTTTTGTTTGTTGTTTTTTTTTTGACGTCAAGTAGAAATGGAACATCTTCAATTCTTGTAACCAATGCAAGTTGTGTTCACAATTTTTTTTTAACATTGAAAAATATTTTATTTTAAATAATTATTCCATAATACCGTTTACCATATACGTATTAACGGATATTAAAAAACGAAACAATTTCACGCACATTAATATGGACTATAATAATAGATAAATTTGTAAAGAAAGATGAACACACAACTAATTTTAATTGAACGATAATAGTGTCTTATGACGTGAAATATGATAAACCATGATAAACTAAATAATACTTCGTTTTGACCATAATATTAGCCTCAATTATCCGGGTTGAGTCGTATTATTAAATAATTTTAAAAGTCTTTACTTATTTTAAAATATAATAATATTTATTTGATAGATTTTTTTTTAAAAAAAAATTAAAAGAATCTAGATAATATATGACATCATAATTTATTTTGTTATTTAATTGTAGATTTTTAACATTTTTTAAAAATCTATTATATCTTTACTGGATTTTATATTTTATTTTTCTAACCGTAATTTCTAAATAATAATATAGAGATCGTAAATGTTAAAAAACATTAGTTAAAAATATTTGGATTGAATGAAACTACTGAATAATTGTTTTTGAAAAATAAAAGTACTATATTTATTACTAAGCATTTTTTGTATTTTTGGTAAATGTTACTTTAGATTAATCCAATCTAACAACACTAAATCACATATTATCTAATAACATTTTTACCATAAAGATTTTCTAAAGATTGTCCCAAATGTTCATTAGTTAAGGTAATCTATAATACTGAGTTCAATTTAATTTTATCTAATTTTAAGAAAATACAGGAAATGAAAAATAAGTACTAATAATTGTATAATAATAATAATTGATATCATAATCCATCAAAAAAACATGTCCAAAACCAATCACTAGTGAAGTTTTGTTTCTCTTACCAAAAAACTCCATACCAATGGAGACATCAAACTGAAAGAAACAAATCTATAAATCCTCTAAGCTCCGATGATTTCAGTTGGTTCCTCGACCATTGTCTCATCCGCCGGCCTCTCTACCTTCACGCCAACGTCCTCCGCGGTGTAATCTCCATGAACCTAACCAAGAAAAACAAAACACAGTTGGATTCCGCGGACAGAAACAACAATGATGACATTAATGTGATGTTTCAATTCACCTCCATGAGCTTGCCAAGGTCGAATTTAGGAGCCTTAAGGATCTTGACTTTACGGATGAACACATTCTGCAACGGGTAGATACTCTGTGTTGCCTTCTCAATCTCTCTTCCAATAGCCTCGGGGATGAACTTGGCCACAAGCCCTTTAAGGTCACAAGATGAAGCCTCTCTCACCATAATCTCTATCATCTTTCTACGGATCTACAATGATCCAGAGACAGAACAAGTATGAGAATCTTCGTGAATCCTACTCGAATACTAAACACAGATGTTTTTACCTGGCGAATCTGGCTGGATTGAGCATAACAAGTACGCTTGACTTGGTTACTGCGTCTCTTCGTGAAGGCAATGCAGAAAAGCCTCAAGGTGTAGTTGTCTGTAGTTTTAACATCGACATGAGCTTCAATCAAAGTCTGCCATTTCTTGACCAATGACCTTAACTTATCGGTTGTGAAATCCATTCCCTAGTGAAATTCAGATTAAATTCAGTACACCGTCTTGAAAATTTGAAGCTATCTAATCGAAAAGGAGAGGCCTTTACTATGTTCTTACCCAGAATTGAGTCAAAACATTCCTTCCCTGAACATCTTCAGCTCTAAGACGGATCTTCCTGTAAGCATGATCCTCATCGTTTTGAAGATCAGCAAGAGAAACCTCAAAAACTCTATGTTTCAATCCCTCAGAAGCAATCTGTTCAAAAACAAAGTCAGATTTTTTGTAAGCATTTTACCCGAAACCCGAATCCGACACCGAACCGAACAGGTCTTGACTTAATAGTTCGGAAACGGGTACCCAAAAACCGGAAAAATCCGAAGAAACCGAACCCGAAACTAGAACAAATAACCGAAGTTATCCAAATATCCAAAAAGCACCCGAAATATCCGATAAAATACTCCTAAATACCCGCAAAATACCCGAAATATCCAATAGAACAGAACCCGAACAGAAAACTAAATCTACCCGAACGGGTATTGTAGGGTTGGAGTTCGGGACACGAACTAGACCCGAAACCGGAGCCTACACCACACTCTGTTCGTTCAAAATGTGATTCCTATCAGTCTAACAATGAAATTAACCCCAAAAGTGAACATTTCAGCTCTAAATCATCGTAACAACAGATCAAACAATCAAGCAGTGAAGCCTAAATCTCTTACCTTTGTACCTTGAGTTCTAGAAACAAGTGTCTTGCCAACATTTCTAACATTGAATGAAGCAGGAGCTTTCACATCATACCAATCCTTTTTGGAGAAAGGATCAACACTATACCATTGATAACAATCACAAAAATGAGATTCATAAGAAATGAACCATTTCTACAGATAACATACGAAAAATCTGAGAATATTAAGTGTTACTCACGCTTTCTTCTTTCCACCTTTTCTTCCCTTGGAGATTCTCTTGTTCTTCCTATATAAATTCGAAATTAACAGTAGAATCAGAGTATAATACTCGAAGATATTCGAAATTGAGAGACGTAGAAGAGTTTACCCGACGGCCATTGTTAGTGATCTTTCTCAGATAGTGACGACCTCGAATCAACGAAGACGAAGAAGAAGAAGAAGCGGCTTCAACAGCTAAGAGAGCTTTAGCTTTATATATCTAGGGATTTTGTAGGGCTGGGAATAAATCCCGAAACCCGAACCGAAATAACCGAATTCGAACCGAACTGACTACTCCTAAAAATCGGACGGTTTTTATTTCTATAGAGACGAATAATCCGAATCGATCGGAACCGACCGAAAACCGAATTGAATATCCATAAATCGAAAAAATATTTTCTTTTTTAAAACTTTTATAAAAGTATATTAATTATTTTTATTATTTTATTAATTTTTTCAGGCAATTTGATTTTTGATTCGGATAATTCAATTTTTTTTAGTAATTCGGTTAGGATAATTTCGGACCTTTTGCGGTAATTCGGGTTTTCGGATAGTTACAAGTTTTTTTCTAGGTTTCGGCTCCATTTCGGATTATCTTCAAAAATTAAAAAACCAATCCAAACCCTAATTAGATACGAACTGAACTGATTCAAAATCCGTTCGAGTCCAATTCGATTTTTATATATCCTACCGAAACCGAATTGCCCGATCCTACCCGAAAACCCGAATGCAAGATCTCTTAGTTTCTTAATTTTTCTTATTTATTTTTAAAAACCGAAAATAAAGCCCATTGGGCCTAATAAAGCCCAATGTACATCTTTTAGAAACCTCTTTTCGAAACAGAGACTCTCTTTCTCTCTATCATTTTGATTTCATCGTGTTCGAAAGCAGAGAGAAGATTTCTTCCGAGTCTCATTTTCACGATTATTCCGATTCTCTTCTTCGCCGGAGCTATTCGTTGTAATTGATAATCAGAGGAGGAAGCTCGAAGGTTGAAGGAGAAAGAAAGAAGAAAGTGAAGATTTGCAGAAGAGCTTAACAATGGATGCTATAAGAAAACAAGCAAGTAGACTTAGAGAACAAGTCGCTAGACAACAACAGGTTCATAAAAAAAAAAGTTTCTAACTTTGTTTATACCCTTTTCGTTTAGATCTCGTTTCTTGTATTACCCAGATCTTTGTTTTGTGTAAAGTTTCGATCTTTTTGGTTTCTGGTAAATGAAAAGGGGCTTGAGTGATTGGATCTGAGTATGTGTGAATTCATTTGATTGTGATGAATACTTTTGATTTGATGTTGAGATTTGGATATATAATTTAGTATTTGGTTTGACTCATCAAATGTGATGTGTTTGTGGTCAAATTTTGTATGTCAAGATCACAAGTTATCGATTTCGATATAGTTAGGATTCAAAATTTGTTTAGGACGAGAGCTTCCGAATACAAAAATTATGTTAAACAACGAACAATGTGCTTCGATTCTTTTGCTCGATACTTGTGTTTCGAATTGTATTATGTTGTTTTTGTTCCATGAGTTTGAGGTTAACAAGTACGCGGCTGAGTTAGATTTGTGTGTTATTGTGTTAAGGCGGTGTTCAAGCAATTTGGAGGAGGAGGACATGGTTCTGGTTTATCTGATGATGCAGAACTTCATCAGCATCAGAAACTAGAAAAGCTTTACATATCGACCCGTGCTGCAAAGGTTCTTTCTTTCTTTTTTGTTGTAAAGCCTTTTGAGTATTTGATGTTTTGTTTGCTTATTAGTTTTGGATTCATACGTTTGTTTGTTTTCAGCATTATCAAAGAGATATTGTTCGTGGTGTTGAAGGTTATATAGTCACGGGGTCAAAACAAGTTGAAATAGGTGACTTTTTGTTGACGCTTGTGTGTTGATGTATCCTTTTATGTGTGTTATCGACGTGAATTTGCTCACAGGCCTGGCTTTCATTGTTCGTCAGGGACGAAACTGTCTGAAGATAGCAGGAAATATGGTTCAGATAATACATGTACGAATGGTAACGTATTAACAAGAGCTGCACTGAGCTATGGACGTGCTCGGGCACAAATGGAGAAGGAACGTGGAAATATGTTGAAGGCTCTTGGCACACAGGTTTGTCTTTCTCATCTTCCACCAAAGTGTTACGCATTAGTACGTATTAAGTATTGCAATTTGGCGACTACAGTCACATGTCAATCTGGAATTTAAACATGAAACGGTTAGGTTGCTGAGCCATTACGTGCAATGGTTTTGGGAGCTCCATTGGAAGATGCTAGACATCTTGCTCAACGTTATGACAGAATGCGCCAAGAAGCTGAAGCTCAGGTACTGCGAAAGCTAATACCATGCATCATGTTGATTATCGTTCATAATAATATTGGCGTTTCGTCTTTGTAAAAGTAGCCATTGGTTCTTGATCGAAAAAATGAATTAGCATGATAAAAGTTCACTCTTGTGCCCGCGTTAAATCTAAACAGGCTACAGAAGTTGCCAGACGCCAAGCAAAGGCGAGAGAGTCTCAAGGTCATCCTGACTACTTGATGAAACTGGAATCTGCTGAAGCAAAACTTCAAGATTTAAAAGCAAATATGACAACATTGGGGAAGGAAGCTGCTTCTGCTTTATCTTCTGTTGAAGATCAACAACAAAAATTGACACTTGAACGACTTATTGCAATGGTAGCGTGATGATTGATTAGAAAGCTCTGCTTTTGGTCAACTTTGATTTACTTTAACCCATATGTACTTCTTTTGAAACAACTATCTTGTGCATTCGTCATCTCAAGGTTGAAGCTGAACGTGGCTACCATCAAAGAGTGCTCCAAATACTTGATCAGCTCGAAGGAGAGGTTAATCTTTACAGCTTTCAATAGTGATAGTATTCTTGTCGAACCATCAGTTCATCGTTATATGAGTCAACTAAATCGCAAAATTGAACAATCTTTGAACTTGCAGATGGTATCTGAGAGGCAACGTATCGAAGCCCCCTCTACTCCCTCAAGTGCAGACAATATGCCACCGCCTCCATCATATGAGGAAGCTAATGGAGTGTTTGCATCTCACATGCAAGATACTTCAACAGATAGCATGGGTTACTTCTTAGGAGAGGTATGCTACTTGATCTTTAATGCCTACTAGTGTTTTTCGTTTCATATACATTCCTTCCTTTGCGAGTTATAACTTTTGTTTACTTTGGTAGTAAAAGTTTCAAAAGAGAAATGGGATTACAAATTCTCTACGTATCAATTGGATACGTATAAACTGTTTCTGACTAGATTATCAAAAGACAAATTACATCTCGATTCCTTTCGATCCTCTTTTGATTTTCCTTTCTAAAACATTTTCAGGTGTTGTTCCCATATCACGGTGTGACAGATGTTGAGCTCAGCTTATCAAGTGGCGAATACGTTGTTGTTAGAAAGGTTTGATACTAAACCAACTCTCCACATCGAAAACCAACAATATCTCGTTTGATTCATATTCAACCGATATTGTTCTTCAAGAGTGTTTGTTTGATGTAACGTTTCTCTGTTGCTCAATGTATAAGGTTACAAGCAGTGGATGGGCAGAAGGTGAATGCAAAGGTAAAGCCGGTTGGTTCCCTTATGAATACATCGAAAGAAGGGAACGAGTTCTCGCTAGCAAAGTATCTGAAGTTTTCTGAGATTTTCGAAGGTAAAAAACATTATGATTCCTTCCTCTTTGTTGATTTTGCTCCTGTGGAAAAGAGTTGTGTGTTCTGTAGAAAACAAAAAGAGAAGAATGATCAAGATGAAACAGATCGAGATGAAACATATCTCGAGTTTGATCGATGTAAATGCCAAATCTCTTGTTCTATCATATTCTATCTTCATATGTGAATACACTATTTTGTGCCTTTTTTGTTTACACTTTTGTCCAATTACTTGATAACCTTTTTAAATTTTTAAGAAGTATTTTGTTTTGGATAACCGCGAAGTTCTAAACCAAGACCTGGACTTCTTCGTGGTCCGGAGATCAGAGCATGTAAATTTCAGAAAAACGATTTAATTACAAAAAAAGGAAAACATAGGAGTGTCTAAAGGAAATTCATGAAACAACAACCATGAGTAGACAAAAAAACAACTTTAATACATTTGTATGAACAAATTATTTTGGAGAAGAAGCACTAACCAACTTTGTCAAGAGCTTGAAGAATCAAGTAAAACACACACACATTTGACTTATTAAAAAAAGTGAATAAGAGTAATTAATAATATAACGTAGCTATCAATAATATATACCAAAAAAATATTTTTGAAGGTGTGCCATATGTGTAATTAGTAGAGCCAATTTTTTTAAAAAAGAATATCTTTATAAAATGGGGCTAAGATTATTTTTTGGTAATATAACAAATGGATCAAACTTTTTTCGGTGGTATAATAAAAATATTAAATTTTCTTTTTCTGCGTAGGACTAAAACAAAGTTTGAGCCGGTCCTGAGATCATCTATCTACCCTTTCGTGTGGAATTTCCATCTCATGCACCTAACCTAAACAAATTTGGTTTATCGAAAGAAGAATACATATTTGTAAAAATATTGATATGGTTCTTGTTTATTAGGTGTCTACAAAAGAAAATAAATAGTCAAAGTATATAGATTAGATAAATTCCACTTTATTTACCATTTTTTTTTATGTTAAGTTATATAGTTTTCCAACTTAAAATCAATCGATAATGAGTGGATGAAATCATATTACTTCTATACCATTTACTATTTAGTTCTATTTTAAATTTCTGATGCGAGGTATTTCTCCACACCCTTCTTACTCTTTTAGCTATTAATATCGACAAACCATCACATCCCCTTCAAGATAATATTCTTTTTTAGTTATTTCGTCAGAATTGAGCATTCTTTGAACCATCAATTAACAGAGTGATCATACCATTTTCCAGACCGAATTAATGAGATAGAATGTGTAAACTTGCTCTCATACCACCATGTTAAGTTACATCAACTTTCAACTTAAAACCAATTGACCACGATTAAATAGACCCATATTATTTATATACTACTCAATTCCCTCTTGAAAATTTTCTTCCACATTTTAACTCCTCTTTGTTTGTATCTCTTCAAGTATATTATCTTGTATTGACTTCACATGTTACTGGATCCTCTAGAATCGCCATGCCAGCAAATTTTCACTATATTACACTCAAAGCCATTTAATGCACGTCGAAGCATTATAGTTGCCCTCCGAGAATGGCGTAGTAACAATGGTATTAGTATTACTTTATTTTATGTAACACATGTACCATATATATATATATATATAGATTATGTAATTGTAATTGTTAGAGTTGGGAATCACAATAAGAACTATTTTTAATTGGGCATATTCTTAGCGTTTACCAAATAATTGACTACTTTAAAATAATAGAGTTTTCTGCACAAAAATAATAATTCATTGTAATTTTTTTGTAATTTTACTTTTTATCGGTTGAAATTGCAGATCAACCCATCTGCAATATAACTTTTTTATATTTCAACTCAACCACTAATAATCCTAATATCAAAATCAAATGACAATTAAACTCATTTTCATATGAAAATTTAGAATTAAATCTATGGTTACAAGAAATCTAAGAAATTTAATAACGAAATGGAGGTTTACATTATGAGTTAAATTTCACTTAGTGGATTGATTTGCAATTTCGGCAAGGCAAAATTACAAAAAGAGTTATAATGGAGAGTTTATTTTTTTGCAGAAAATCCAAATTAATAGTACCATTATCTTTTTTTTTTTAGTGTGAGAGTAACCATAATGATTATTACAAATGATCGTTTTGATTAACTAAAGAGACTTTTCATGATAATTACTCGCGTTAATGGCGTGGACTTATTATATATATTGTGTACATATGTATATTATTAGATTAGGTTCTGCAAATAACTAATATATTAAAATCGATGATCCGCGTAATTGTAATTCAAATATATTAAAACCTATGTTCAATCATTCTTAAATTATATTTTGTACTTAATAGAAAATGTAGATAGTGACCAAATATCAAATGTTATAATATCTATATTAACATAAGTTTTATATATATATATATATATATAAGTATATATATATATAAGTTGATATAATACTTAACATAAATTGATATAATACTTTAGATTGATTTTGTTTCTTTACGAAAATTGTGGACAATGTGTAATAACCTACCATGTGTCATTCCTACACAATATTCCTACATTGTGTTGATTTAACTTATATATTTCGATCTTGACCATGGTTAATTAACTTTATATAAAACACACATATATATGTATATATCAATGTTTTAATTCAAAAATACATTGCAAATGCACAAAGATCATGGTGTAGATGATATCGAAACCACAAAAATCAAGCACACACTTCAATTTTTAGTTTCACATGACACAAGAAATAGGATTGTTGTTTTAAATGCAAGTGAAACAAAATGCAACAATTTAAGTTGACGTAAACCAATAGACTAAAATTGCTAGGTATCAAGATAATTTGCAGAAAGTCATGGTTAAAAAATATGATAACGAATATGGAAATAATGAAGCAACGTTCTTGAACTCAAATCACGAAACAAACAAATCTTCTCATGAAGTATTTAACCTTATGTTTAGAACAACGTTGAATTCAAAATAACTAAACATGCATTAAGATAAGATTTGATAAATTCACCATATATCTTAACATCAATTAGATAATGATATTTTGTTCATCTAAGGGTTTTCATATTTTTAAATCAACTCTCGTTGTATCTATTAATCTAAGATCATGAATAAGTAACTAATGTAGTTCAAGAAGTAACTTAAATTAGATGAAGAATCCATGTGATTATTTTCTCAAATCTAACAACATAATTCATCAACTCATGAAATCAATTGATACCCTAAAACATAACTATTACTCATACATAACAAAAGAATACAAAAAATCATAGATAAAAAATAAAGGCATGATGAAATTAATAAGTAAAAATGGTTCAAAAATCTTCTCCAAAGTTTCGGAGTGTGAGATTCGTTTTCCAAAATCATACCATGAAAACTCAAAATTTTAGGAAAAATATTGTATGTCCTTCTAAAAACTGGCTATATTTATAAGCTTTAGTAGAATCCTCCAAATATTTTATTAATATCTTTTAAAATCCAAAACTTGAGTATTTTTTTTAGCAAAGAAAAAATTGTAGGTAATTGTGAACCTATGGTTATTCACCTAATTGACTCTATAATATTAGAGACTTTTACCAAATAAACTCAACATACCAAAGAAAAGAAACAAATGTGGTGGTGTCCACACGGTTGTGGACCAATGGTTAACAAATGATCCGGCTATCTCCAACATTAGTCGGTTGAACATTCTAAACTCCGACACTGAAGTATTTACAAAAGAATAAAATATCGATGATTAAATAATAAAATATAGTTTTTTGTTTTTGGAACGTGGGTTAATTTCTCTTTTATTTAACCACCCACGGCTATAAAAACCTAACGAAAACAAAGAGAAA
Organism: Anastatica hierochuntica; assembly: GCA_900406275.1. Taxonomy (NCBI): domain Eukaryota; kingdom Viridiplantae; phylum Streptophyta; class Magnoliopsida; order Brassicales; family Brassicaceae; genus Anastatica; species Anastatica hierochuntica. The sequence goes on from OVAN01000490.1 coordinate 23,913, forward strand.
AAAAGGCAGCTCAAAGAAGAGATCAACCTAAACAAAAGAAAAAAGAAAATGGAACTCATCATCATCTTCATCATCTTCTTACTTCTCTGTCTCCCTTTCTTCATCTTCACAAAGAAACCTTCTTCCGAATTCGGTTTCAAGTCATACCCTATCATCGGAAGCTTTCCTGCATTGGTGAAAAACCGTGACCGTTTCCTCGTCTGGTCGACAGAGATTTTGTCCCAATGCCCAACTCAGACTGTACTTTTCCGGCGACCGGGGAAAAAGTTCGTCATGACGGCTAATCCATCGAACGTCGAATATATTCTCAAGACCAGATTCGAGATTTTCCCTAAAGGCGAAAAATTTATCGCTCTCTTTAATGATTTTCTCGGCCGTGGGATTTTTAACTCCGACGGCGAAATGTGGTTTAAACAAAGGAAGACGGCGAGATACGAGTTTAGTACTCGGTCACTTCGTGATTTCATTATGACTAACGTCGCCGTCGAAATCAACACCAGGTTAGTACTTCAATTAGGTAGTCGTCCCTGAACCCGATATTTCATAGGTCACGTAGGAAACTTATCAGTATGGTTTATATTCTTTACATGATTTCTTTTAGTTATATCACATCACATTTTGAACCAATTTGAACCTATAACGTTCCCCGTTCACATCATAAACTAAGTTAGCCGTTCCTCGACCCCGTTTCTTGTCTCCATCCCCGTTTTCTGTCTCATTTTCGTCTTAGTGCAACCTAGTATAGAACTCAAAAAAAATATTTCACTTCTTGATTTCAGTTTTTTTATAGTAGAAAAAACTGCTATAGCCACGTTTTAGCTATGAAAAAACGTGGCTATAGGATCGTTATCTTTTTTTTTCCGTGTTTAAACTGTGACAAAATCATTCATATAGCCACAATTATCCACGAAAAAAACTACGATCCAATAGCCACGATTTTGCCACACGTGGCTATACCACTTTTTGTACTAGTGTGCTGAAATGTTCTTTGATCCAGGCTTGTTCCGGTGTTTGCGGACGCGGCCACGGCCGGGAAGTTGATAGACTTTCAAGACATATTGGAGCGATTCGCGTTCGATAATATCTGCAAATTAGCATTTAACGTCGATGCCGCTTGCCTTGGGAATGACGGAGCCGAGGGTGTAAAGTTCATGAGCGCCTTCGAGACGGCGACGACGATCATCTCAAGACGGGTTCTGTCCGCGACTTCGTATCCATGGAAGATAAAGAAGAAACTCAACATTGGATCAGAGAGACTCCTTAGAGAATCAATATTAGTCGTACATAAATTCGCGGACGATATCGTGCGTAACAGGATTGATCAAGGAAGATCGAAGAATGAGGATTTGCTCTCTCGGTTTATCGACAACGAGGAGTTGAATTCGCCGGAGTTACTCCGTGATATTGTCATAAGTTTAATCCTAGCCGGACGAGACACAACTTCCTCTGCTTTGACATGGTTCTTTTGGTTACTCTCTATGCATCCAAAAGTAGAAAACAGAATCTTCCAAGAGCTAAAATCGGTCAGGGAACAAACAGGGAAGCGAATCGGGGAAAGTTACGGTATTGAAGATCTTAGACTTATGAATTATCTACATGCCGCGATAACGGAATCAATGAGGTTGTATCCTCCTGTGGCTATAGATGTAACAACTTGCCTTGAGGATAATGTATTGCCTGATGGAACATTTGTAGGGAAAGGTTGGGAATTAGGCTATAACGCGTACGCGATGGGGAGGATGAAGAGTATTTGGGGCGAAGATTGCGATCGGTTTGATCCAGAGAGGTGGATTGATGAATCAACCGGTGGTTTTAGAAGTGAGAATCCTTTTAAGTTTCCGGTGTTTCACGCCGGACCAAGGATGTGTTTAGGGAAAGAAATGGCTTATATTCAGATGAAATCGATAGTCGCGGCGGTGCTGGAGAGGTTTGTGGTTGAGATTCCAAAGAAGAAGGAGTGTCCTGAGATTGTGTTGTCTTTAACCATTAGGATGAGAGGAGGCTTGTTCGTCAAGGTACATGAAAGAACCTAAGTAACTTGTTTCACAAGTTAACTTTGGGTTCCTCTCATAATGCCACATTTTGTATAATAAGTGCAAAAAAATTTATTGGAGTGTTATTTAATCAATTATTTGAAATCAGTTTTCATTGTTTTATAATTAATTAAATTCTAAAATTATAATAAAGTTTATTTATGTGGATTCGAGTAGATAATTCGAAAAATCAATTTAACATATAAAGAATTTTAAAATATTTTAAAATCGAATGACACTATTCTAAAAACTGTTTTTAAATCATTGAATAACAACAAATTGTAAATATAATTTATAAATATCATCTCCAATAACACTTGATTTTAATATAAAGTTTAGAATCGAATAACAATGGATTGGGTTTAGAGTTAAGCTACATTAAAATAATTGATTGAATAACATCCACTACATGTCGATTAAAAATGATTTAAAGGAAGGCATAACTTAAATTAACCAATTAAAACATTTTAACTGATATAGCAAACCACGATGGATATCTCTATATATTATTTTTCTTTAGTATCAATGTTTATAAGTTTCAACATAACTAAAACATAATTTAAATATTTTAGAACAACAATATTTTAACGGTTATTATTTTGACTAACATCAACTTAAATTTATTTCAGAAATTGTAATTATGTACATTTATACATAATAAAATTTAATGTATCCGTATTTTATTGAATTATTGATAAACCTTACAATTTTTTTAATGTCATTCTATATTAATCTTTGCTTTACTTAACGTAAAACGAATAATTGAAAATCGCATAACAAAAAAATTAACATAAAACGAATGTTACAATACAATTGTACATCATTATAAATATTCCATTTTACATGAGATAATGTAATTTATCGATAGAAAACACTATCTTACCGATCATAAAACAATACTATATTGAAACAGATCTTGTTTCATAAATCATCAGCTACACATAAATGTAGAGTTATCTTCGAGTTTGATGCGTGTTTATGTGATTTCTGAATCTGATAGTGATGCCACTAGAGCAAGAACTCGTTTTGTAATGAAACCTCTCTTTGGCATTTGATGTAAATACTAAATCTCTGTCCTATCATTCTATCTTCATTAGGGCTGGGCGTTCCGTACCCGACCGGTTCGAATCCCGAACTCCGGCCCTACAATACCCGTTGTACGGGTATTTTTAGTTTTCGGTTCGGATCATTTCGGGTCGGGTCTTCGAGTTCGGGTATTTCTGTTTTCTTCGCTTTTATTTCCCGTTTTTTCCGAGTTTTTGTTTGATATTTCGAGTATTTTGGATTATTTTATCGGGTATTTTCGGACATTTGGATTTTTCGGGTACTTAATCGGGTTTCGGGTTCTTCGAATTTTTCGGGTTTTGGGTCGAAACACTTAAGATCAAGACTCGTTCGGATATTTTCTTGGTTCGACATCGGTGTTCGGTTAGGATATAAGTTGATCAACTTTATTCAAACGACAGATAACATTAACCGGAAGACAAAAGCAGTGAATCAAACCAAAGTACAATACCACTCTTGCTATGGAAATGAAACAAACACACTTTGCATTAAAAGAGAGTTAAAATACATATGTTCACGAGTACTTATATATAATGTTCAATATTCAATTACATTGTTTGCTTTGCGATATGCATAGACAATAGCCAGAAGAAGCACCAGCGTTACTGTCTTCACCATGTAACTCACAAAGAGAATCGATTGCGCTTCGTCCTTAACATAAGATTTTCTGAACCAAAGGAGAAACAAAGATTCAGTAATCCTAGAAGAAACACAAGTAAAAAGACTAGAGCTGGACATTCTGGTACCCAATCGGGTTCGGGTCGGATTCGGTTCGATTTCGGATCTCGAACTCCGGTCTACAAAACCCGTTCGGGTATTTTTAGTTTCTGGTTCGGGCTCGGTTCGAGTAGACGTGGGTTCGAGTAATTTCAGGTCGGATATTCGGGTTCGAATATTTCGGGTTTTTTCAAGTATTTCAGATATTTCGGGTTTTTTTTTCCGAATTTTCAGATATTTCAGATATTTTAAGGGTATTTTGGAGTATTTTATCGAATATTTTGAGTATTTTCGGGTATTTAGATATCTTCGGATATTTATTGGGTTTCGGATTCGGGCTCGGGTTCTTCGGATTTTTCGGGTTTCTCGGGTTTTCGGGTACCTGCTCGGCTTCGGATCGAGTTCGGGTATTATCCAAAACCCGAAATACTTAGAATCAAGACCAGTTCGAGTATTTTTTGGTTTGAGATCAGGTTCGGTTCAAGTATTTCGGACCGAGTTTAGATTCAAATTCAGATTTCGGGTAAAATGCCAGCCCTAAAGAAGACACAACAACCAAACAGGCTTTGGAGTGTATACAATATCTACTTTTAGAAGAAACCAAAGAAAAGACTTTACCTCTTGTGAAGGACTCCATTGTTTCTGCATACTTTTTGGATCCCTTCAAGTCGGTTTAGTATCTTACTAGCATTTGGATCGTTCGTATTAACCTATATACAATAAAACTTCTAAATTAAATATTGATGGGACAAATTTATTAATTTATAGAGATTATTTGGATCAAAAACTCAAGTTGGAATGGGAGAAAATTATTGATCTATCGAGATATTATTTTACAGAGGTTATATTGTACATGCATACTAATTACATACCTTTGTTTTCATAATGCAAGAAAAATCATAGAACACGCCATAAGCATCATCCATTGTCCTTGTACGCTCAATTAGTTTAGCAACTAGACCTAAAAAAATAGAGAGTTAATGGTTTTGTTGATAAACTATTAGCCTTTCACATTCTTAATTAGCCTTAATAAACAAGCTTAATGTTCTTTCCTACTCATAAAAGATAGCTTTTAATTTACTCTTAAGGCTTAGGAATTAGATGATGTGATAATTTTATTATATAAACCTTATTATATAAATATGAATGCGTTTTCAATACGTGTGCATAATTATAATTCACGAGGTTTCAACACGTGTCTCTATGAAATTAGATTATGACATGTGTCAAGGTAGATTTTATAGAAATTTTTCTTTTAAATCACTTAACTATTAAAGAAGTCAAAAAAATAAAAAGGAAAAAGATCATTATTATTTTCAAATATTTTCTTTCTTTTTCGTTTTTATATTCTATATTTGTTTTTATTATATTTCTATTATGTGTCAAGGATTATAATCTACCGTTAGTTTTAAATAAAATAAGTATAAAAACGTGTTTTATATTAATAAAATTGGATTATTATTTAGGGAATATGTTTTTTTAAATACTTTAATTACGCAAGATTTTTTCGATTTTTTTATCATAAAGTACAACATATAATTTTTTTATAACATAACATAGACAACAATATATAGTAAATCTAATTATACAAGTCTTTTTTTTTATCAACTTAGATTCTTAATATTATAACTAAATTTTTAATATATCTATAACGCGGATCGAAATATAGTATTAAACATTGCAACACCAAATTATGAGTTAGAACATCCACAAAAAAAAAATTTAAGTCTCTTGGAAAATTCATAGAAAACACTGATTTTTAGTGTCTTACCTCGCCTCATTCTCATATCGCCTCTAAAGACTTGTATATTGTTATAGCATAAAGCAACAGTTCCAAAGTCCACAATCTAATGAAAATGGAGAAAAAAATATATTTTGTATCAATTATGGAAACAAAAAATATTCAAAAAAGCAAAGTTAAAATTTTAGAAATGAAAAAAAAATATTTTTGAATTTCTCTAACCAAAGGTATGCCACACAATTGAAATATGGCAGGATCACGCAATGTCGCTATATACTTCAATGAATCTTCAACATGAATCAATGCATCAGTGACCATATCACTCAAACATTGCAAAGCTTTTATTGAATTTTCCTTATACTTGAAGTCCTACACATTATAATGTAATTAAAATGAGTCACATATGTATATTAATTTTAGTTAAGATGTGATCTCAAAAATTGTATTAACCTCAAGCTTATCAACATATTTTCCCCAAATCACACGAGGCCAATACATGCGTTCTTTTGGTATTGCATTAATGTCTTCATGATAATCTTTGATAATATGTGCTTTCTGCAAATAAAGTGACAAAAAAATATTTCATAAGACTTGATTGAAGAAGAAACCATCTTTTTCATAAATAATCTTTTTGTTGTATGCAGTAAAACCTTTATAAATTAGCTTAACTAATTTAAAGAATTATTAATTTATGGAGAGATACATGTTCAAGAACTCGCTAAACGCTAGTGAATCGGCGACTTTGGGCATAGTAACCGAAAATCGGAGACTACACGGAGATTAATCGGGACTAGATTTAGATTATTTTGATATTTTTAATTCAAATCAATTTTATAAATACATAATAAATTTTATAACCGTGATTTATAGATATTTTTGATTTATTTTTAGACCAAAACTAACTAATTCATATGATTCTAAAGATTATAACATATTTTTGTCTAATTTTAGTGGTCAATTTTAGTCAAAAGTCTAATACGATAGGTTAAATAGTGATAGTGTTGAAAAAATCGGATTTAGACGGAAGCAAATCATACGACCACCGACTAGCGAATACACGGAGGACTAATCTAAGCGGGGATTTTTAGAGCAGAGGGAGAGATTATTGTTGTCAAAAGCTCAATTTGAGACCGGAGAATATTATTGGTTTATCGAGTATTAATTTATAAAGGTTATATTGTACCTCTAGAAATAAACCCGTAGAATTAGAAATTTCCTCCCAATCTGGACTCAATGTTTCTAACTCCGAAGCGAGGAAGAGTTTCGACAAACCTATACCAACAAGTCCAGCAGCATAGTGACAATACTCATCATAATCATCAAGTGTTTCGACCTGTCGACAAAAAACATTTTCATCTCTTAACCAAACCACATTGTAATTAAAATGTCTTAATATTAGCTTAAGCTTAACATATATATATATATATATATATATCCAAATTTCAAAAAAAAAAAAACTAAAAGAACCTAATTAAAATCGATTGTACAAAGGTTTTCATAATTTGTTTTTACAAACCTCCTTGCAAATGAACTTGGCCATTCCTGCTCCAATTCTTTTAGTAATGTCTTCGATAGCATCTTGATACCTTTTGTATAAGTAAGGATAAAGCAAAAAAATATATAAATTCGTGTTAGCAAGAAGTTGATTAGAGAAATTCATGAGTAGATCAGTAGATAAATGAACAAAAAAAATATTTATTATTACTATTATTTTGACATTAAAAGAAGGTATTTTATTTTTTTTAACAAAAATAAAAAGAATGTCCATATCAAAACATAAAAGAATTGCATATGAACCGCATATAGCAAATATTAGAACTTAGACCACGATTACTGCAGGGTTTCTTAATCCAGTTTTAAAAAAAATATATATTAAAAAAATTAAAAAGCGAGAGAGGAAGAGAGACGGTATCTTTAGTATCTTGTTTTAGAACTGATTTTTATCATTTTTTCTGTGTTTTCATGTGTTAAATAAAAATAAAAAAGTAAATAATAATCATAACAATTAAAATAATAATATTTTTATTTTTGTAGAACCGAAGTGAGTTTCTACCCAGTAATTATGCTCTTATACCTTTTGTCGAGTTCAAGAAAAGCAGCAAGAACATGGTGAAATTGGTCCATTAAAACTTTGTGCTCGTTAGTACCACCTAAGAAAACGAAGAGCCGATAAATTACATAAAAAAGATTAAAAATCGAACATTCGCATATGAAAGATTAGGGTCTTAAGAGATTCTTCTTGCTTACAAGGAAAACTCCAATTAGGATCGAATATGTGACGATGAAAAGCTATCAAAGTAGGAACTCTAATCTCTATTGGTATATTTTCATCATCCTCTATAACCACACAAAAGAGAGCAGAGAGAAGATATATAACAATTCAATGATTTAAGAAAAAATAATACATTTGTATAAACAAAAGTTTTGAAGAAGAAGCACTAACCGATTGTGTCAAGAGCTCGAAGAATCAAGTAGAACACACACATCTGATTTAATTATTATAAAAAATCAAATAAAAAAGTGGTGAAAACATTGATGTAATTAATAACATAAAATAAAGGTAAAAAAACAAAATCAATCTTATACAATACAAAGCCTATCACAACAAATTTTTACTAAGTTTATTATTTTATGAGAAAATACTTACGGTGTTACGAAGCTCGGTGCCTAGTTGCTGAATGATAAAAGCAAAAGTTTTAGAAACTTTGTTGAGTGTTGTATAACAAAAAGCTAAATGTGGATCCAATGGGATCCGTTTTTGAGCTTTTGTCATTGCAACTTTCAACTTCAAGAGTGGAAATAACTCATCTGGATGACTTAGAATCATTCTCAAGATTCCCATTTTAGTTTTGTATGAATTTTTTTGATAAAATTTTTGTATGAATTTTGATTCAGAAACATAGCAAAAGACCATCTTTATATAGAGAGATATATACAAGATTCAAGAATCAACCATGTGTTTTGCGTTGACATCTCATGCAATAGATGTTCTACGTTAGAAAAGTATCCTCGTGGCTACACGTGAAATGTTAAAATAACACATGCATGCAATATTTTTTTTTGTTTATTTGGTATTATTGTTTGCTACCTACTATCTACAAGTATCATGGTGTTTGTATTTTTTTGGTATTTAAAAAACTTGCTCACTAAACGTTAAAAACATATTTATGTAAAATAAAATAAAGTGGTTAATTAACAAAACCAAAAAAAGGTGATTAATTATAATAGAAATCTTAACATGAAAACCCAAAAGAAAAAAATAGCAATAGAAAATTTTACATAATAAACATGTGAGATACCACAGTTTACATTGTGAATATATTTTTGTAGAATCATCTCTTCCGAATTGGACAGCTAATTACGGTAAGACTCTCTGATTTAATGTTTGCTTGATGAAAAAAAAATGTGAAAAACCGATTTACATAGAAATAGTTGTTTGTGAGGAGAAATTAAAGAAATTGATTTAACTAGTTATGTTACTTAAGTGCGCTTATCTTTTTAGTCACTTGTTTTGAAAAAAATTCTACAGTTAAACGTGTTTACGTTGGAGCAATAATAGGATGGGTAACTTTCGGGGAAGTGGTTTCCGGAATCGTACAAGTAAGAACAAAACACGGAGAAATATCACGCGGTGATTTGCAAGGACTACAAAATCAAAATTTTAAAACCTCCTCAGGATCATAAGACTCTCGATCGACGGATATAATGTAGTCGCGAGAAAATTAACTGTTTTTTTAATATGTGTGAACAAACTTTAAACAACATTTATATCGAAAAGTAAAGATATAAAGATTAAATTATTTTCTCTTTGTTTACCAAAAAAGCTCCTCAAGATAGCAACCTCTTCAAGTATGTTGTATTGACTTCATAAATTATTGGATCGGATCTTGTAGTATCGCCATGCCAGCTAAATTTCACATGTTCTCAACATTTAGTTCCGGTCAAATTGCATATGGTTGCCCGCAGGAAATAGCGTAGTAACATCGATACTAGTGTTACTTTATTTTATGTAACAACCATATCATATAGATTATATAATTGTAATTGTTAAGATTATAATGAACAACAAGAGCTATTTTTAATTTGGCGTAATCTTCGCGTCAACCAAATAATTGACTATTTTAATATAACATTACAAGTAGGTTCTTTAAAATGTGAGTAACCAAAATGATTATTATAAAATGATTGTTTTCATTAGTTGAAGAGACTTAATCACTGCGTTAATGGCATGGACTTATAATATAATCACTAGTATTTGGCGTGTCTCATATAAATTTAATTCACATTTAAACTATACGGTTCTCTAGAGTGATTAGTCGTTATTTTTAATATCTTTTGGATTTGATTTTTTTTTTCTAATTATTTTGAAATGATTTGGTTTTGATTCTTGTGTTACTCGATGAACATAGCCTGGATGACGTATAACGTATACCTTTCTTTTGTTAAAGAAAGCTTTTAAAATGAATATTTTAGGTTTATACTTGTTACATTTACAAGCAGAATGCTATGATAGCATGGATAACGATTCTCTTTTATATTCAACCACATGAATCATGTTATATATATATATACATATATATATGGGATCATACAATTAAAAATTGTGATGAAAATATTTGATGTGATATGAGTATCTTTTAAATTTATATTCTAACAACTCTATAATAAGTCCCTTCAAGATGGAATCCGAGTAAAAAAGCCAATCATGTCACACATAGGTAAAAACTTAACACGAGATAGAGGCTTTGTTAAGGAGTAACATGAAGAGCTTTCGTCTGCACTATATTGCGGATGATATGATAGTTAACAACTAAATGTTTCATTCGGGAATGAAAAACTGAATCATCACAGAAGTATGTTACACCAATGTTATTGTGATACTCCGGTTTATAGAGACAAATTAGTATTTAAGGAGAGCTTAAAATGATTCATTTGGTTATTTATGTCATCAAATTGCACTTATCTTTTCGATCACACATCATGAAATAACTCCACGGTTAAGTGTGCTTATGCATGAGCGCCAGTACGACGGGTGACGTTTCAAGAAGTGATTCGTGGAATCGTGCGAGTGATGACAAAGCACGGGAAAGATCGCATGGTGAGTCCAGTGACAGTAAATCAACTCTTTAAAACCTTCTTAGGAGTCAGGGACTCACACCATCGGAGGTAACGGTCCTGATACGCAACGAAGACCTTGCGTTTTGTAAGTGAGGTGAATGTGAAATCCTGATTTATAGAAACAAATTGGTATGTAAGGAGAGTTTTAAAATTCACTAAAAATGGTGAGCAAGTGCAAAAGCACTATTTTTTTTTTGGATAAGTTATGTAAATCTGTTAATAATAGGAATGTTTTACAAAATTGGCGTAGGAACTTTTACAACTTAACCCAAAAAAAAATTAAAAAGTTAAGGAGTAAGACTAATTAGTTTTTACAGAATGAGTACATGATACTCAAAACGCAAACCAACGCTGGAGAAGAGTTTTATGGTTCTTCAGGTGAGATCTTCCTATGAGCGTAGCTCTAACAAGTCGGTCTAGCTCCTTGAAAACAATCTCCGGGGAGGTAGCAGTATGATTATGAACCCTGCAGTTTCTTTCCTTCCATAGAAGATAGATAACACCTTGAGCAGTGAGCCTTTTAAGTGCGAGGGGAGTACTTCTTGATGCAGTCGATAACCAGGTTATCATGGATGACCAGTTATGAAAAGTAGCTCCTTGTTGGCCTAATTTCCTTAGCGTCTTGCTCCAGAAATCTTCTGCAAACTGGCAATGGAGAAGAAGATGATCACGAGATTCTTCTCCTGAATTATAGAAAATACAGTTTGTGGAGATGTCCGGTGTCCACGCAGCAAGTCTGAGTCTCACTGGTAGTCTGTTCAGATTGGCAACCCAGAAAGTGAAAGCCAACTTGGGAACATAACCTTTATACCAAACCACGTCAGCCCAATCCACTTCATCTCTATGAGACCGTAAGGAATCCCAGGCAAGGCGAGTAGAGAAGTCTGTTTTGGTGTTCTCAAAGCACCACTTTACTTTGTCCTCTCCTCTGGAAATAGTTGGAGTCTCTGTTTCAGCCAATATTTCCCTCAAGGCTTGAATATTCATATCTCGGCTCCGAGCAGAGGGTAAGTTCCAACCATCCGGTGAAGATGCCATAGCCACCGAGGAGTTAAGAGGAATACCTGTTCTGCGGGGTCCACTTATCCCAATAAAATCAATCAGAGACCGAGGCAAAGCCAGTGATCCAACCAGAAATAGGTTGATTCTCCATTGCCTATTTCACTTTGAATGTGTCGTCTTGCTAGGGGTCGGAGATGTAACAGAGTTTTCCATATCCAAGAGTCTCCCTGCTTCTCTCCTATCAACCAGAAGGACTTACCCTTTAGCTTGTTTCTTTTGATCCAAGCAACCCAGAGGGAGGCCTTACTCGTGAACAAAAGCCAAATCAACTTTAAATTAAGAGATGTATTCCAGAGAGATAGATTCCGGAGCCCTAGGCCACCTTCCTCTTTAGGTCTACAGACCTCATCCCAAGAAACCTTTGCCGTCTCGTGCTTATTGACATCCCCTGACCATAAAAATCAAAGTTGCTCCACCTTTTTAATGCAACCTTTTGGGATTAGGAAGGCTGACATCCAGAAATTCAAAGTGCCGTATATGACTGATGAAATCAGTTGTAAACGACCAGAAAAAGAAAGGTGTTTCACCATCCAACTATCAAACCGGTTAGAGATCGAGTCGATAAGAGGCGAGTACTCATTCTTTTTAAGTTTCCTGCTCATGAGAGGAAGGCCCAAGTATTTGACAGGAAAAAAACCAGCAGTGAACCCAAAATTGCGCAGATCACTGTTTTGAGAGGGAGACAAACCAGCTGTGTAGAGCGCGGACTTCCCTTTGTTCATTCCCAAACCAGACAGCTCCTCAAAAGCTTTCATGACTTCCGTGATGGCCTTTAAAGAATTTTTCGAACCATCAAAAAAGATCATCACATCATCGGCAAAAGCTAAGTGCGTAATTTTTGCAGACTTTGCTTTCGGGTGGTAACCAATGGACCCTGATTCAAACTTTGATTCAAGAAGCTTACCGAAAATCTCCATCGCTATGTCAAAAAGGTAAGGAGAAAGGGGGTCTCCTTGCCTTAGACCCTTGGTACCTTTGAAGTGTCCGCATAGGTCCCCATTGACATTAACTGAGAATGAGGTCGTTGTGATGCACTCTGAGACCCATCCTATGAAAACTGGTGGAAAGTTTGCTGCCTTTAAAGATTCAAGAACGAAATCCCAATTTATTGAATCAAAAGCTTTGCGAAGGTCAACCATTAGCATTCCTCTTCTAGAGATCTTCTTGTGGCTGAAACCATGGATCAACTCTGTGGCTAGGAGCACATTTTCCACTAACTGTCTCCCTTTGACGAAGGCTGTCTGGCTTGGCGAAATCATCGAAGGCATAATCACCCGAAGCCTTTGCGATAAGATCTTTGAGATGATCTTATAAACCAGATTACAAAGCGAGATCGGTCTAAACTCAGAGAGCTTATGAGCACCTGACCGTTTCGGAATTAAGGCAATGGCTGTGGCATTCCACTATTAAGGCAAAAGCACTATTGGAACTACACGTATGAGATCCTACTATTAAGGAAGGTGAATGTGAAGACCTACACATATGATATCCTACTATTAAGGAAGGTAAAAATGGTGTAGGAAGGTGAAGACCTACACATATGATATCCTACTATTAAGGAAGGTGAATGTGATATCATGATTTATAGAAACAAATTAGTATGTGAGGAGAGCTTTAAAATTCACTAAAAATGGTGAGCAAGTGCAAAAGCACTATTGGAACTACACATATGAGATCCTACTATTAAGGAAATATTAAGGAAGGTGAATGTGAAGACCTACACATATGATATCTTACTATTAAGGAAGGTAAAAATGGTGTAGGAAGGTGAAGACCTACACATATGGGATCCTACTATTAAGGAAGGTGAATGTGATATCCTGATTTATAGAAACAAATTGGTATGTGAGGAGAGCTTTAAAGTTCACTAAAAATGGTGAGCAAGTGCAAAAGCACTATTGGAACTACACATATGAGATCCTACTATTAAGGAAGGTGAATATAAGAAGACAATAATCACAAAGATATGAGTATCTTCTAAACTTATGTTCTACCAACTCTAATAGACAGAAGGAGGCTCCAAAGGCAAAGCCACTTGGTTCCCTCATGATCAGTACATAGGAAACATATTCTCATATAGTTTGTTTTCTTGTGTATTGGTTTTATTTATGGCTTGTTGTCCAATTACTTTCATATGATAATTTATAATGTATGTGAAAAAGAATTGTTTTATTTCTAATGTAATTGTATATTACAAAAGATTTGCAAGGGAAGAAACTAATAATTTTATTTAAAGAAAAGAATAGTACCTCTTGTGAAGGACTCCATTGTTTCTGCATACTTGAAGAATCACTTCAAGTTGGTTTAGTATCTCATTAGCATTTGGATCTTTCTTGTTAACCTAAAGATACATATATACATTTATATGAATAATTAAAATGTAAAAAATAAACATATGGACTCTTCTAAGAACAAAATCAGAGTGACTAAAAGAAATAACAAAAGAGGAATTAATTAATTACATACCTTTGTTTTCATAATGAAAGAAAATTCATAGTAAATGCCATATGCATCATCCATTGGTTAATGGTCTTGTTGATACTATATTAGCTAGTTATATTCTTAGTTTTGATAAACAATTGATTAATCTTCTTTCAAATTCATAAATGATAGCTTTTAATTTACACTTATGGGTTATGAATTAGATGATGAGATTGAGACTGATGTTAAATATTGGAAAACCAAATATGAGATTAAATTTTTTTAAAAAAGTCGTCGAAAATTCAGGCAAGATTTTTCGTCGGAAATACGAATATATTACTTACTCTAATCCGGTTTACGAATCCTGAACCTCCTAATCATCAGAAAAATGAAAAAATATATAGTACGTCTAGATTTTTTTCAGATTTGGTCCTCGTTTAAATGTTCCTAGTTTAAGTTATTTCGTTGACCCTAAAGGCTATACATTTAGTATCGTCTTTCTTTTTTTTTGTATCATTTTTTTTTAAAGCATTTTCAAAGCTTGTTTCCATATTACATTGCGACAAATGAGGAGCTTAGCTTATGAGTTAGTGAATATATTGTTGGCGAGTCTCCTAATTTAATTCACATTTAATTGAATACGGTTCTCTAGAGTGAATACGGTTCAAAAATTGGAACCATTCGGTTCCTAAAATATTTTGGTTCGGTTCCAGTTCGGGTTCGGTTCGGGTCCTAAAATATTTTGGTTCGGGTGTAACCATTCGGGTATAAATTTTCCAGTATTTTCGGATGTTTTCGGGTATTTTACATATTTTTAAATATTTTCACGTATTTTTATTATTTTCGGTTCTATTCGTTACCCTATTACGGTTTGGTTCAGTTCCGGTTCTTTCAGTTCTCGAAAATTGAAACCGTTCGGATAATTTTTAATTTTTTTGGGTTTCGGTTCGGTTCCGGTTGTTTCGGTTCTTGAAAATTGGAATCGTTCGGGTAATTTTTATTTTTTTTGGGTTTCGGTTCGGTTTCGATTATCGGTTTTTTGGTTAGTTTGTCCAGCCCTAGACTGGACTGTGTGGTGGGTTGGATTGGACTGGGTAGATCGAGCTTTTGATATCATGTTAAGTTACATGAATTTCCAACTCAAAACCAATTGACGATAAATAGATTAGCTCATGTCCATAATATACTATTAAGAATCCTTTCCAACTTAATTTTCGAAGTGAGATATTAATTTATCTCTAATACACTATATATAGATTTCACGCATATGAAAAGTAATGGACCAATTGGAATTCTAGGAAACCAATATTTATGACCATGATAGAAGAACTAATTAAAACTAAATCATAAAATAACGTTATCAACAAAAACGATTTCATAATCATTAAACAAAATAATTGTAAAAAAAGGGGAAATAACATAATTTGACCCCAACAAATACAAAGGTATAACAATCTAGAATTTAGAAATTATGTTCATGATAATTTTTCTAGTTCTTGAAGTGAGTCACTTACGTTGTTTTGCTTTGATAGATACATAAAGACTATAGCCAGTAGAAACACAAGCATTACAATCTGCATTTTTCCGGTATAACGGATGATCATAAGTAAGCTTATCCTCAAAGTGAAACAGTTTCTAACGAAACCGGATTAAAAGAAAAGACACTTACAAAGATAGACTTTGGTCGTGTTTCGTCGTTTACATACGATTTTCTGAAACCGAAAACGAGAAAAAGATTGGTATTAGGTTCCTTTTTCAATTAATGGAACAAGAAGAAGAAACCAAGAAAACACAAAGACTCTTACCCCTTGTGTAATAGTTCATTTTCTCTGCAGATTTTCTTGATGGTTTCGAGTCGGCTTAGTGTTTTCATGGCGTTTGGATCCTTCTGATCAACCTGATGTCGATATAAAATAACACATTTCATCTTCTAGTACCAACAATAACTAGGGGAAATATACTAAATTATTTATACCTTTGATTCTAGCACGCAAGAAAAATCATAGAATGCGCCATAGACATCATCCATTGTCTTTGTACGATCAATTACTTTAGCTATTAGACCTAAACAACAGAGTTTTCTTTTGTCAATAACTCGAATTTCACATAGCAGTGTTTGTAATACAGGTCATTTACGGATAATCTAACTTTGATTCAAATTAAGCCTTAGGATTTAGATGCTTAATTTGTGTTTAAAGATTGCAAAACCAAAACTCGAGAATGCATATAAAACGTCTTACCTCGCCTTAGTTTCACGACGCCTCTAAATACTTGTATATTGTTATAACATAATGCAAGTGTTCCAAACGCCATAATCTAGCAAGAGAAAATATTTCTTTATCGATTAGATTTTGAAACCAAAGCGAAATAAGTGATAATTAGATAGGAAAAAGGTAAAGAAAATGTGATAGAAATTTTCTTGTCTCTAACCATAGGGATGACACAAGACTGAAATATTGAAGGATTACGCAATATAGCCATGGATTTCAAACAATCTTCAACATGAACCAATGCATTAGTGACCATATCATTCAAACAATGAAGTGCTTTTGTTGAATTCTTCTCATCTTTAAAGTCCTAAAACAGAAGATTCAAAATGAAAAAGTCATATTGTGTTCTGTAATAAAAGATCTTCAGATGAGAGCTTGAGAGTGGTATGTACTGTACCTCGAGTTTGTCAACGTATTTTCCCCAAATCTCACGAGGCCAAAACATGCGTGATTTTGGCATCTCATTAATGTCTTCAAGATAGTCTCTGATAATATTTGTTTTCTGGCAAAATAAGGCAACAGAAATGTTGTTCAAAGATTTGAGGAAGAAACCTTTGTATGCATACGCATCAACATTACACCATCGTGATGATACCTGCAGAAATAAACCTGTAGAATTGGAAATCTGCTCCCATTCTGGAGTCAATATCTCTAATCCCGAAGAGAGGAAGAGTTTCGACATGCCTATACCCACAAGTCCAGCAGCGTAATGGCAGTATTCATCATACTCATCAACCGTCTCTATCTGCCGGTCCACAAATCCGCGTATAAATAAGCTTTAATAATAGCTTAAAACAAACAAAATTCCACATAACGGAGATTATTTGTATCACAGAGTACTTCTTTGGAAATGAATTTGGCCATTCCAGCACCCATTCTTTTAGTTATATCTTCGATAACCTCTTGATACCTTTTTTGTGTATGATAGGAATTAGTATCGCCAGAAAAGAAATACGAAAAATTCGAATATAAGCAAGAAAAGTTACAAAAAGAAAACAGAATTGCATATAGCAATAGCAATAGAACTAACCCTTTTTCAAGTTCAAGAAATGCTGCGGAAACATGGTGAAATTGGTCCATTAGAACCTTGTAATCATCCGTACCACCTAAAATCGAATGAAAGAGTAAACTAAGTAAAACAATCACTTTTGCATCTGAAACATTAAGTAGAGACAATACTCTTCTTACTTACATGAAAAATGCCAATCAGGATCGAACATGTGACAGTGAAAAGCTATCAGAATTGGAACCTTGATCTCCATTGGTATGCTAGTGTCATCCTCTGTAGTAACAAAAGAGAAAAGTAGAAGATACTAATCAAAAATTTCTGCCATTAAAGATAGAGAAAGATGATACTTTAATCAAAATATGAATATAATTTGGAGAAGAAGCTAGTACTAACCAACGGTATCAAGAGCTCGGAGAATCAAGTAGAACACACACACCTAAGTTTTGTAAAAAGAAATAAGAAGTCTACAACACAAAGTTTATCATCATTACTAAGTCAAATTATAGACAGAGAAATATCATTACGGCGTTTCGAAGCTCGGTAGCTAGTTGTTGGATAACAAGAGAAAAGCTCCTAGAAACTTTCTGTAGCAATGAATAACAGAATGCTAAGTGTGAATCAACTGGGATCTGATTCTGAGCTTTCTTTATCGCAACTTTCAGCTTCAAGAGCGGATATATCTCATCTGGATGTCTCAGAATCGTACTCAAGCTTCCCATTTTTTTTCTCTAAGAATCTTATACAGAAACAGAGGAAAAAAGAATCTCCTCTGAAACCAAACAGGATATGTAATGAAAATGTCAGATCTTAGCAAATCTAAGGTGATAAAGAAATGTGTTCTCTTGGGTCAACAATGTTCTATATTTACAATTTTAAAAAGCTTGCCGCGTGCTAGACGAAATGTTAAAAACAAGATCTAACTCTTATAATAATATTAAATCAGAGATGAGAGAGACCTTATATTATAATAATCTGATTTCTCGATACTTTCTTTTTGTTGTTGTTTTCGATAACCAAAGAATCCTAATGTTAAAACAAGACTAATCATCGAGACCTATTGAATCTGGATTTTCTTGCTAATGAAAAACATCCAGGTGTGGCTGAAAGGTAGTGATGATACGTACGGTATTTGATTTACTGCATTGCTCGGTTTGCTCTGAGATATGCAATGATTACTGCCAGTAGAATCACAAGCATTATTATCTGCATTTTCAGGTAGATGATAAGTTTATGTACGATTTCTAGAGAAAGAAAAAGAGATGCTTCTATGTAACTTACATAGACATTATTTGATTGTTTGTCACTGACATAAGATTTTCTGAAAGGAAGAGAGACAAAGAGACTCAATAGAAACCCAACCAAAAAGAAAAGAATTATAATCTCTATATTTAGATGAGATGAAAAAGATAAGACTGTACCTTTTATGAAGAACTCCACTGTCTCTGCACACTTGCTGAATATTTTCTAGTCGTTTGAGCGTCTTACTGGCATTTGGATCTTCGTTTTCAACTTTTCAGAAAGTTATAAAAATAAATAAACACAATTTTCAGAAAGAAAGATTAGAGTTTCAACAAATTCAGTAGCTCTATCAACAAACGCGAAAAAACACATGCAAGAAAACACTATGGATCAAAACAGAAGTGCATAACGCGATATATTTGAACTAACCCTTTATCTAGTTCCAAAAAAGCCACTGCAACATGGTGAAATTGGTCCATCAAAAACCGTGTACTTCTTCTTACCACCTAAAGTTGAATGCTAAAATTTGTAAGCTCAACAATCAAATACCGATGCCATGTGAAAGATCGAGATGCAAAGAGTCTCGCCATACTTGCATGAATAGTGCCACTTAGTGTCGTATATGTTCTGGTGAAAAGCTCTCGAGACGGGAAGCTTTTCGTCAGTTGTTATGTTTGTGTCATCCTCTGTCATACAAAAAATAGAGAATGGATCCAACATGAATACATCACCAAGAAGAACAGCAGTTTTACAGATTTGGAGAAACATCATCATATCAAGATAATGTTGGAAGCATAGTTAAGAGACACTAACCAACACTACAGTATCAAGAGCTCGGAGAACCAAGTAGAACACACACACACACCTACAAAAAGAAAATGCAATTGAATCAAAAACGTAAGTAGAACATACACACACCTACAAAAAGAAAACGCAAGTAGAACATACACACACCTACATGAAGATTGAACAAGTAGAACATACACAAATATTTTCGGAAAATTTAGAAACAATCTGCATTTGCTGCAGCGCAGATAAACTTAGCCCATAAAGCTGAAATCTCACAATCATTTCTCTAAGAATCTACAGAACTAATGAAACCTCACAATCATTTCTACAGCAATCTACAGAACTAATGAAACCTCACAATCATTTCTCTAACAATCTACAGAACTAATGAAACCTCACATACCATTTCTCTAGAAATCTACAGAACTAACTGTAACACAAACTCGTGAGATATGAATAGGCGTGGAGAGAGAAGAAACGTACAGCGTTACAAAGCTCAGAACCTAGTTGCTAAATAACGAGAGCAAAGCTTCGAGAAACCTTGAGAAAACCAAAGTGTGGCTCAAGCGGAATTTCTTCTCAGCTTTCTCGATCGCTCGTTTCATCTTCAACAACAGGTATAGATCATCTGGAGATCTCAACATCGTGCTCAAGCTCTCCATTGTTTTCGCCAAAAATTTGAATCCGATACAGAGGATAAAGAAAATCAAGTGATCAACAACAACAATGGCGGATTCGGTAGCGAGAGCAGAAGAAGCAAACAAACTTCTCCGATGAAGACGACGACGACGATCGTAAGATTCAAAAGCAGTTAACAAACAATGAAGGAGAAGTTGCAGAAGCAAATGAAAGTAGAAATCAAAAAAAAAGCCCGTGAAAATAATGAGTAGAAGAAGAAACGGGCCGTCTTTTTTTAAGGCCCGGCCCATTAGAATCAGGAAAATAAATTTATTAATTAATGTATCTAATTCGTATTTCATATTTAATTAGCGTAATTTATTTTAATTTTTCTAATAAAGTTTTAGTTTAATAGTATAACTTTATTTTTAAAAACTGATCATTCGCATAAGTATATTCTAAAATACTGATAAAAAAAATTTTAATATCTTCCAATAACTAGTGGTTGAGATTGATTTTACAAATTCGAAAATGCTGAGGTGGCAACATTAAGGCTTACGTGGCAAAAGATAATTGGTTCACGTTACGTATCATTTCACAGTTAACTTCCTTATCGACGTTCTCTTTATTAAAGAGAGAGAGAGTGAGTAACTTCCTCCGGAAGAAGAAGAAGAAACGAATCAAAAGTTTTCGAAAAGAATCTCAAAAGAAGCAAAGCGAAAATGGCGAAACGATCTAGAGTTAACATCACCATGTCTCCTCTCATCGTCATTGATCAAGAAGACGATCAAGATCTCGATCTCTGGGAAGTTATTAACCCTTCCGATGGCGATTACTCCGACGATTCTTTCTCCGTCGATAGTCTTTCCGATGATGACGTCATTTCACTCGACGACGCTTCCTTCATCTCACCGTCGACTCAGATTGAAGGTGGTGAACTCTCCGCTCCGCCGCATCAGATTCTTGACGGTGGTGATCTCGTCGCAGATCTGGATCTCGGAAGCGGAGTTGATCAGAGTCGCGATGAAGATGATGATGATGATAAAGACGTTGGATCGGCGCAACGAAGGAAGGTGTTGCTTCGTGGTGGTGTTTGTAAGTACTCTGTTGGTATAACGTACGGAAACTATGTAGATCGCGAATGTTTTCACGGTGAAATCGACGAAGATCGTGATGATGATTACGACGATTCGTATGATCTAGAAGAAGAGATGGTACCGAGAAGCGTAAGTAAGAAGATAGGGAAACAGAGGATGAGGAAACTGGGGAAAAGAGGAATCGGGAAAGTCTTTGCTTCAAAGAAGTTTCTGTATAGTAACTTCAAACATGGTTTCGTTAGTGGTAAGCATGGCTTCGACATGAAACTTAAGTACTGATCTTTGTGGATTCTTTAGGTGATGATCTCTTCAAGAATCAAGAACACTATGGTTAGTCTCTTTAGAATTCCTCAGTTTCTGGATTTTAATTGATGTGTAAATATGGTAGTAGATCTCAATTGCTTTTTTTTTTGTCAACGATCTCAATTGCTTTTAATCCTTTGGTTCCTTAGTGAATCTTGTTCTCTTTTCAAATTTCCATTGTACATGAATTGCATCTTTCTATGGATCTTGATTTTAGAATAGTAAATACTAGAAGTGATATGTTGAATTCAAGTGATGAATCTGATGTTGGATGAAGATTAGTCATTGATTTAACAGTGTGGTGGTGATTGATTTGGTTTTATATTGGTAAGTTTGATAATGTTGCTTTGCTTGAAGTGTCATTTTCATTGGATGTATGCTTCACTTTAATGGCTTAAAACATATGAGTGGTTGAGACTTGAGATATCGTATCGTTTGATTCGTATCGTTTGATGATATTAGTTCTGTTTTAAACACTTCCCTTTGATCTATTGCAAATATTGCTTGTGAATTGTATCTTAGGTAAACGTCTCGAGTAGGACTGGGCAAACTAACCAAAATCGAAAACCGAACCGATAACCGAAACCAAAATTTTTTAAAAAAAGATTCGAATGGTTTCAATTTTTGAGAACGTGAAGAACCAGAGTTAAACCTAATTGAACAATATTTTGGGTAATCGAAAGGAAATGAAATTATTAAAAAGATATTGAAAAGTATTCGGAAGTTTATATTTAAATGATTACTTTTTCAATCGAAATTAAATTCGAACCGAGCCGAAAATCTTTCGGTTCTGATATGGTTCGAAAATTTAGGAACCAAATTAATCGGAAACATAACTAACTGAATCGAATCGAACCAAACAGAAAAACTGAGAATTTATAATTTAAGAGTGTTGATGTAATAATCAAAGAGCATTTGTGCAATTGTGGAAAGAGTTGTTGATGTAATATTTGTTGGTTATATTTAAGTTTTCTTTTTGTGTAACAAAGGCTTTTGACACATGAGAGTTTGGTGAATTCTCAATATGGGCCAAACAACTCTTATTTGTTCCTCATATCACTAATTGGGCTTTGGTCATAGGCCCATACTTTCTGAAATTCATACAATAAACTATTTTCATTTTTTTGTTTTCAACAATAAACTAATGATGAATGTCATATGTTGATTTAATAATAAAAAAGTTTATAGCTTTTTTACCAAATAAAAAAGGATGTTGAGTTGTTTTTTCCATATGAAAATAATTTAACAGCACAAGAAAAAAAATTAAAAAGGAATGGGACATTTACAATTTACAGCTCTCTTGACCCAACCAAAATCTCTAGCTTCGTATCCCATTAGATTCTCTTTCATCTTTCTTCAGAGTGTTCATTGTTCGTATTATTGCATCATCTCTGACTCTGACCCTCTCACTGCAACATCTGTCTCAATTCAGACAACATTATCCTTTATTTTCATTTTACACCTCCTATTTTATATCTCTTCAAAATTACACCCTAAACTTATGTTTGTGATTAAGTCTAGACTGATTTTTTTTTTTTTGATAACCGTGGGTGATCTCAAAGGCTTTCTAGGTCCAATGACTAATTCCACGAGGTTCACGGCACTCCACGTATTCTTACCATTTAAAGCAGTCCGGATGGCCAAGATGACTCGAACCCAACTCCACAAACTCCTTTCGGAATCCCTTGCCATCTAGACTGATTCTTCTAGTCTTTTGTGTGTTTTAAACTTAATTAAATAAAACAATTTTCGTAATAAAAAATTTCCAAAGAGATTTTAGTTTTTTTTTGTTTTTTTTATAATTAAGTGATTTTAGTTTTTACCAAGTTAAGATAATATTAAGTATATAATATTTTTTGTCAAGGAAGAAAGTGAAAGCTAAAGTTAGAAACTTTTGAAAGAAAAGTACTAAATTCATAAATACTTACCAAAGTTATTACAAGAAAAAGACAAAAAACTCAGTGGGGAAAATGGAGACACTTATGGTGTTTACAAAAAAAAAAATTAAAAATAAAGATGTGTTTGTTATTATTTTGGGACCCTTTAGTTCTTTTAATAGTTGTATGCAACTATTAGATTTCCTTTGGACTACCACACTCCACGAATGTACTTTCAAATTACAAAAAGATATTTTAAGAGGAGAAAATATAAAGACAATGAGGAATAAAACCATTAAGTAAAAGTTACTAAAACAATGCTTAAATCCAAAAATTTACATTAGTCATGTGTGGAGTTCGGCATAAAATCCTAAATCCTAAAATCGAAACCAATCCGAACCAAAAAAACTGAACCGTACTGAACCAAATACTCCTAAAAACCGAACAATTTCTATTTTTATAGAACCGAAAAGAGTCGAAAACCGAAAAAAATATTTTTTTTACAATTTTACAAAAATATATTAATTTTCGATTATTTTATTGATTTTTACGGGTAATTTAGGTTTTTGGTTCGGATAATTTGGTTTTGTGAGTAATTCGGTTCGGAAATTCGGTTTTTTTGGGCAATTCAGATTTTCGGATAATTTCGGGTTTCGAGTCCATTTTGGATTCTCTAAAAAATTAAAAACCGACCCGAAGCTGAATTGGACCCAAACCTATCCAAAATCCGCTCGGATCCAGTTCGGTTCCTATACTTTCTACTCGAATTATCCGAAACCCAAATTCTCCGACCCCACCCCATTCGAAACTCGAATGCCCAACCCTAGTCATGTGTATGTTTATAAGTTAATGTAGATTGTGATTGCATGGTGGATAATAACTAAACATGTTTTTAGGAGAGAGAGATTAGGATTAAGATTAGGAGATGGGTTTAGGTCGACCAACTAGTTGTTAAAGATAGAAACTCCTTAACCATACATTTATAACATTTTTTCAGCAATAATTTTCTTCTCTATACCAAAGACTTGTCTCCAAGAAACAACTAAGCACGAAGAAGAAGAAGAAAGAAGTTCAAACACTAACTAGATTATGACTTTTTGAAGCAAGATTCTTCAAAAAAACAATTTTATTTTATTTTATATATCACTTTTTCATCTTATATTATATTAAATAAAAAAATACAAAGTTTTTTTTTTATGCTTTCTTTCTTCTTGAGAGGGAGATAATGGATATGGTTCTTTCACGTGTGACATTGATGAGTTTATGAATCCAAACTACATTTCATAAGAAGAAAAAAAAACCAAGAGAGTGTTTTTTTTCCCTCTTAAATTTTCTGAGAGAAAGTAATAAAATCTTTCACATTTTATAATTTTGGAATCATCAAGTTTATTTTTCAAATTCACATTTAAAATTTGGCTTCTCCTCTTCAACAACAACACATCAAAGATAACATTTGATTTTTCAGGTAATTTTTTTCATCTCTCATTATTTCTCTTCAACTCCATTTTTAAAAAAAAAAATTTAGTCTATGAATTTTTGTTTAAATCTCCACAATTTTGCATGCATATCTCATAATATTTGTTTCTTGAATTAGCAATAAGAGATTCTTGAATCTTGATCCTTCTCTGTTTCAACAAGTTCTTGTTTTCATGAAGCTTGGTCTAAGCACAAGTGACTATGGAACTAAACTAAACCAAGAAAGAGATTTAAAAAAAAAACTCACATTGCAACAATCTCCATGGAGAATTATCAAGAAACTCAGTTAAATGCAATGATCAACATGAATCATACAGTTTCTGAAGTTAGTAATGTATCAACCTCTCAAGCATTGTCAAGATTCAGCGGAATTTCGCAAATGCAAGAAGACATTCAAGATTTCGAATCTTGGAGAGATCAATGGAATGATAGGAACGGTTTCCAGCTAACAAACGCGATAGAAGGCGGTTCTAATGGCGTTTTTCAGACCAGTCAAGGACTATCTCTTAGCCTTAATTCACAGATTATCAATCAAATTATGGTGCCAAGAGTCTCAGAGCGCGATGAGTATGTAAGACAAAGCTATTCAGGAGGGAATCAGAACTTGGATGTTGCGAGAACGATTCCTAATTCGAAGTATCTCAAAGCGGCTCAAGAGCTTCTTGATGAAGCGGTTAATGTAAAGAAAGCTCTAAAGAAGTTTCAGGGAGAAGGAGAAAAGAACAATGAGAACATTCAAGAACCGGATCAGAACGTTCAAGATTCGAGCACGAATATCTCTCATTCGGAGAAACAAGAAATGCAAAGCAAGTTGACAAAACTCTTATCAATGTTGGATGAGGTAATGACTTTCAAACTCTTCTTATTCGATTTTGCGCGGTTTTGATCGTTTAGTATATTGCGCTTTGTTATGTTAGGTTGATAGAAGATATAAGCAATATTACCAGCAGATGCAAATAGTTGTATCTTCCTTCGATGTAATTGCGGGTTATGGAGCTGCTAAACCGTATACCGCACTCGCTCTTCAAACAATTTCGCGTCATTTTCGTAGTCTAAGGGATGCTATATCGGGGCAAATAGTCGTGGCACGAAAAGGCCTCGGGGAACAAGATGGATCGGATGGGAATAAAGTCGGTATCATAAGCCGGTTAAAGTATGTTGATCAACATTTAAGACAACAAAGAGGTTTTATGCAACCTCAAGCTTGGAGACCGCAACGTGGTTTACCCGAAAACTCTGTTTTGATTCTCCGTGCTTGGCTTTTCGAGCATTTTCTTCATCCGTAAGTGTCTTTTCGAAGTCTTTTCTTCGGTAAGATTTGTTTGGAAGAATAATGCTGATTGCTATTTGTTGACATGATTAGTTATCCGAAAGATTCTGATAAGATTATGCTAGCTAGACAAACCGGGTTGAGCCGAGGTCAGGTAACTAAATGTGGTTTGTTTCAAGATTGTTACACTCTCTACATAGTTTTGTTTATTGATTGATCTTTGTGTGTGTTTGTATAAGGTTTCAAATTGGTTTATAAATGCGCGTGTGCGTTTATGGAAGCCGATGGTGGAGGAAATTTATAAGGAGGAGTTCATAGAGAATGATTCAAATTCGTCTTCCGAAAATGCACCTAAAGTGTGTGAGATTGGACATGCTGATGCTGATGAAGATCAAGGTCAAGAGTTTTCACAAGACCGGACTAAACCGGACCATAGGCATGGATATGGTGTGGGAACTTGTGACATGGTTCAAGGTGATGGTGGGAGGATCATGGTGGTTGAGCCTACATATCATGTGGCTGAGATGTCAAGACTTGGTGGTCGCGGTGTGTCTTTGACTCTAGGACTACAAAACTCATCACAAGGACATGATAATGTTGTGGCTATGCCTATGTCTAGTGAAGGGTACAATGGCTTTCCCGGGGTGGATATTTACGCGAATGCCACCCCGGGATCCGAATTGGAGTATGTTAACAACCCCGGGAGTCGCGAAAACCGGATAAGTTCTACACAATTGGTTCATGATTTTGTAGCTTGAAGAATTGAAGAGAGGAATAAGTGATGGATGTGTGTGTGTGTGAGTGATGTTATTATGATTCAGTCTCAATTCTCTAGTGGAAGAAAGTTGGAAAGTGCAAAAGATTTTAGAAATATTTTTGTATAAAGAAAACATTCTTTTGTGTATGAAATTATTAAGTGAGTTTTAAGGTCATTGAGACCAAAAACACAATATGGAACATGAAACATTAATCCTTGTTTCATGTTATCAAGCTCTTGCTGGTTTAATTATGTTAATTGCATAATTAGTAAGTTGTAATAAAACACACATAATCACAATATTTATTTAATGTTTGTAGAAAATATTAAATTATTTTTTAAAAAAGACATTATGTTTCATAATTTAATGTTCATTGAATATATCAAATTAAAAAATCTGTTAAAATACTAATACCCGACCATAAAAATACTATTAATTAAGTTGCAACAATTTTAAAATAGCTCTTATCTATAATTTTTTAAAATGCATTTTGTAAATTTTTTAGAATTACTAATAAATATGCAACTATATATGCCTTTGTTATATGGATATTCCTTGATTTTTTTTTGGTTCACCAATTATAATCATGAGATTTGAAATGATGATAAAATATGCAGTTAATTATTTAAATAGCTCATATCTCTAATTTCATAAAATATATTTTGTGAATTCTAAAATTGATGAAAAATACTCATTTATTTATGTCTTCTTATGGGAGTTATGGTGTATCATATTGAAGATATTCCTTGATTAATTTCCTTTTTGTTCACCAATTTAAATCATGAGATTTGAACTCTATAGGAAACTTCAAATAACTTGTTGAAAATACTTCTTCATTTGTTTTTTTAGTAGTAATAGAAAATGAAATATAGCTCAATGCTTTATCATATCATTAAATTCATGATAATCAAAACCATATATTATAGTGATGAAATGACATAAACTATTCAACAATCTCACACTCGTATGAGCAAACACTACATAAAATTGTTTACTTAACATATGATAATCAAACCCTATATGATAGTTGGATTATATCATCCAAACTTATTGTAAATGTTATAATAATCTTTAGCTATATACATATATTACACATCTTATTGTAAAGTTGGCATCTATATATAGTTGATCAATGATATGATCAATTTGGAATACTCTTGAAAGGAGGCCTCACAACCCTTGGCCTAGGAGTGTAATGACCATAGTCTCTTGAATTCATTCTCAAAATTCTCTCATGTTCATGTATCCTTCTTTCTACCACCTATCCACATATTGAATATATATAATTATTATTCATAACAATTGTAATCATTCTTGAAATCATCTAAATAATTCTCTAAAGTAAAATTATTTTTCTTTACAAAAAAGATTTAAATGTACACCACAAGTTTTGTTGGTTTATAAAGACTAACCTCTTGATGATTATCTTCTTGGCTATAGATTAGAATGGATATTGGTCGGCCTACAAAAGAAACAAAGACTTCTGTCTATTCTTCATACCAAATATTAATCACTTCAAATAATGGTTAATTACATACTATGGCTAAAAGATTAGCCATTAAGTTCTTATGTTGCTTCCGTTCAGGGCCGGTCCTGCTTATAAAAACTTATACGAGTGCACATCTTATCAAAGTGTTTATCAAAATAAAAATAAAAGATTAGCCACAAAGTGTTTAGAATCGCACATGTGCAGCATAAGTTCTTAATCTTATAATCTTATACTTTCTAAAAGACTTAGCTACACATGAAGTTGTAGAGAAAAGCTGCAAACAAAAGAATATATATGTAGCTTGAGAGAGAGAGAGAGAGAGAGCTAATGAAGAAACAAACCTGAAGAAGAGAGAGCAAATAATGAAGCTGAAACAAGAAGAAGAATAAAACCTAGTTTCTTCACCAATGGCAACAAACTCATCTTCTTCTCCTTTGAGTTTTTCTCTATGAAAAAAGCAAAGTTCATGAAAGTGTATTATGTGCTCTTAAGCTATATTATTGTGGATTTTATTAGATACACATTATCAAAAAAGAGAGAAGCCCATGCATCTATATGTAATAACACCATTGCAAGTTAATTCCTTTGCTTTAAATAAACATAAAAAGGTTTACACTAATACCTTTGCTCCTCCTTTAAAAATAGTAAATAACATTACCACTAATATGTCTATATATCATATAATCAATGAAAGTATCTCTTAATGCTTTCTTTGGTTTTGTTTACTAATTGTTCATAAAAATGGTGGGATTAGAGAAAAAGTTGAAAGGAGACCACTTTCCTGTTGTTGGCCACAATAAGTCTAAAGAAGTTAGTAGGTTTGATTATTTAATATGAGTGCTTTCATTGTTTATTTGCATTAAAAAAACAATCATAACCCAATTACAAAAATCATCATTATGGTAGAAGAATGCTTGAAGACTAGGTCTTTGATATAGTTCAAAGTTCTCTTTATTCTACAACCAAGTAGATTAATCCATCATCACATAACTATTCAGAAAATTTTGGTTTAATAGAGTTGAGTATATCAATAGATTAACATATAATTATGTAGCTAGTGTGAAAAATACATTGGTCTCAATAATGAAGTAAATAGAATTTTTATTTCCTACTACATATTTTGAGAAGTAAATTAAAGAAAAAAGTCTTCAACAATGTTATGTACTTATATATTGTGGTTTGTCCTAATGATGATTTGAGTCTTTATCCTGATTCAAGCCATGATGCTACCCAAAACAAAAAAAATTCTTTTCATCCATCAAAATTTAGTGTAATAATCGTTTAAAACTACAGAAAATTATTGATTTATTGAAATATTAATTTATCGAGTATTAATTTATAGATATTTAACGGTATTTCTTCCATTCTCTCTAAAGTTAGATTTTTTGGAATTTTTCCTTGTTGCATAAAGATGGATTTTCTAGGGTTTTAAAGTATTTTTCATTAACCATAGCAATTGAATTAAATGGATATTATTGATTGATTGTTTAAAAAATGTTTAATTAGATAAATAATATCTTTATAACTAGATATTCATTGTATTTTTAATTTGTGCAGTAAGTGTAGAAAATTTAACTTACAGAGGAAGTACATATGTGGAAAACATCATATTTAAATGGACGGTTGATTGAGCGGAGTTCATAGTCCAAGTGGCAAGCCAAAATCCCGAGATCGAAGGTTCGAACTCTGGGTCGCGCGGTTGTGCGCGTAAGCCCCGTATGTGGAGCTATGGGTTACCGGATCGGCCCGTTGTGATCTGAACCCCTCGTATGTGAGAGGTAAAATTTTCGGTACGGCCACCAGGCCGGCCCGTTGTGGTCCGATTAGCCGACAAAAAAAAATGGATGGTTGATTAACTGAGATTATGGAAAGAGAACAAAGTTCTTTGAACTTTAACGAACTGATCAAGTGATTCGTCACTAATCACCATAAATTAATTTTCGACGTATTATCTTATGGTTTTGGCATAAAGTAGGATGTAAAGATGATGTAGTGGATGATGACCGTAGGCTCACAATTATGATCACATTTAGTATCTTATAAAAGCTTGTACGAGTGCACATCTTATCAAAGTACACATTCTAAAATACATTGTGCATCCGTTAGATCGGCTAAAACTCTACTAACACATGGTTTGAATGTCAAGGCTTTATGATATTTTCTGGGCTTATGTATATGAAGTTGGGCCTTTCAATGAATTAGCTTAGCTTCACATACAATTTATAAGCTTTCTAAGATTCAAAGGCTTAGTTAGGTATCCCATTAGGAGTACTATTTTGATGGAGAGTTTAACCTTAGTGTTAGAATTAAACTTTTGGTTCGGATACTACGTTTGAAAAAAGTTAATTTTTTTTACAGATAAGTCCGAAAGTCTACAATAATTCTGTAACATTTCGGTTTGTCTCTTCCGTGTACTGCAACGTCCTTTTTTTATATATGCATGTCCATCATGTCCGACAGTCGGAAACGTTATTCCGGGAGGTTTTAACAAGTTTATTTATTGTCCATGCAGATCATCATACGATTTTTCTCCGTATTTTGTCTTCATTTGCACGATTTCATAAAGCACTTTCCGAAATGTCACATATCCTAATCCTACTTCCGTACAAATACACGTTTAACAGTAGAACTCTCTCATGTCAAGTGACCGTAAAGATAAATACATTTTGGTGATATAAATAGTCAAATCAAATCTCTTAAACTCTCCTCGGACACCACTAAATTCCATAAACCGGATATCATAAATTTTGACACCCTTAGAAATATATGATTCTTCCTTTTTTTATTATACAAACGAGAGAAGAAAAAACCCTTGACTTTTTTTTGTGTGCACAACTTTCTTTCATATCCTTTAACCAATACAAAGTTCAAGACAACATCAGATAAACCATGATGTCAATCGATATATCGAACTAAAAGCAAAACATTCAAAGTAAAGAAGTAAAGAGCAGATAGAGTCACAAACTTAAAGAAGTTTGATAATACATCATGGAAGAAATGTAAGTTCACACTTGCGATCCGGTTTAAGAAAGGCTCAAGACGCACTTCTGGTTCTTTAACTGACGAAATAGTGGTCACAGTGATCATCATGATTTGTGACGTTGAATTTAGTGGTAGAAGTGATCTTTCCTAGCCCCTGCCGGATGAAATTTGATAAGATTTTTCCGTGTAAAAGTCTATGGAACTTCGTTGTGAAAGGATTAAACATCTTTTGATAATAGATTGGCGAACCATAAACAAGCACTCACATACATATATGAGGAATAATCCAAATGTAAATTTTCTTAAATAAACTAGAATATAATTTTAATGGACTAACTTAGCCGCCTCTGCTTTTTCTTGTCTCATCATCATGGAATCCTTTGGAACGTTTTGAAATTTTAATATTTAGTTAATTTATTAAGGACTTTTCACAACTCTGTTAAACTTTGTTAATTAGTCTTTTATTCGTTCTATTTTCAATGAGCACCATAGTACTTTATAAAGATAATAATATCCACAAACATGAGAATACAAAATATTACTAGACATATTTGTATAGTAAAGTGACTATACAAACATCACGATTACACATTGAAAGAATATAAGCATGTTTAGAATATAGGCTGTCTAAAAAGTAGTGGTATACAAATTATGATGTAATAAAATGGAGAATAATAAAAAGTAGTGTATATATAAATTTTATTTGTTTTCGAATTTCTACCTACTATAGATTTTGTATATCATAAATTTCAATATTTTAGAATCCATACCTTTTTTGCTTACGTTTTAATAGTTTTTTTTGTCTAATGTTTTAATAGTCTTTTTTTTTCTTGCCATGCACCAATTCTATAACATCCCCATTTGTCTCTCATGTGACGTATATTTTAGCGTCTTCTTTCTAGATCCGCAGACTCATCATATCCAACGGTCGAAACCGCTATCCGCAAATTATCATGCGATCTTTCCAGTGTTTTATCTTCATTCGCACAATTCCGAAAATCATTTCATGGAAGGTTATCTATGTCAATACTACTTCAACACAAATACGTTTAACGGTGAGTTTCTTTCAAAACAAATGACCGAAAAGATAAATGCATTTTGGTGATAGATAACGAAATTAATTCTTTTAAAATCTTCTTGCATACGCTATTATCTCTCCATAAATCAGAGTATCATAAATTAATCATCAATTTTTTTTCTTCCTTAGCTTCGGGATGTTTCCAACATATAATTTTAAAAGTAAATAATGTAAATTTCATAACCATAAAATATTGACATTTATTTGCCAAAGTCTAGATCTCTCTCTTTTATTTGCTTTGGAGCTTTAGAGTAAGATATAAAAAAAAGCACCGACTTTTTCCCATTATTGGCTGCTCTAGACTTCTAGTCTTTATTTTTTAGAGGCTTTCATAAACACTGTGGTCCCTAATAAGTTTGTATTTTTATTGCTTATTTGTATAAAAGTAAGTAATATATAAACTATATGATAAATAAAATTCAATTTCAAATATATGAATTGAAGACAATCAGTAAATATTTGTAAAAAACTCGAGTCATATTAGTTAAACCACCTAAATGTGGAAGTTTTTTTTGTTAAAGAAATAATTCTTAATTAAATAAATAAAAGTATCACATCTACTTACATGCATTATTATATGGGAACTATCCATTTAGAACATGACACGTTAGAATTTGTTTTGTTACTTTTGCTTTTGGTTAACATTAACATCTTTTTAGTTTATACAAAAGATCATCAAAATATGAAGTTTTTTGACGTGATTCATGAATGCTAAGAAAAATAATTCATCACATTCGTAACTTTATTAAAAATAACCAGAAAACAAAAATTATCACACAATTCATTAGTAAGACCACAATTTACGGAGTAATGATAGTGTGAAAATGTAGTTTAGAGAAAATCAATTTAGCTATTTATATCACCAACATTCATTTTTAAGCGTGTTTATATTGGAGTAATATTAAGATGGGTGACTTTTCGAAAGTAATTTTTAGAGTCATGCAAGTGATAATAAAGTACGGAGAAAGATCGTATAGTGATTTAGAATGACAATAAATTAACTCTTCAAAGCTATGATCGTAGAGTCATGGGAAGTGTACATCATGTGGTCTTTTAATTCACCATAGTAAATCCTAACATGATGGTCAATTGTTGAAGAGGACTAATCAAAAATTGGAAAAGTCGCTTACAAAACTCTAATGACATTTTAGCTATGATTTAACTTTAACATAATGTATGGTTTAAAGACACATTATGATTTGGACAACCTTAATATGCATGTCCCGTGGGAATACAGAAAAAATAATTGAAACACTAGATGACAAAACGTTACATTTTACCTACGAGGCGCTATAGTAAGTTAATTAACAACTAAAAACTTTTTTAATCAAATTTTTCTTCTCTTTTTTGCTTATTCTAATTGAGCATATAATAACTTTCAATATGATGGAATCTTTAAGAATATCCGAAGACATTCATTTAATTATGATTTGGCTTCTTTTCTATATAATATATAGAAAAATATGAAATTGTTTGACAAATTATAAGTTGACTCAAGTAATATAAGTGTGAATGGGATTTACGGAAAGATAGTGGTGTATAAAGAGGGTTTAAAATATTTGATTTTTTATATCATCAAAATGCATTTATCTTTTGATCGTTTGTTCTGAGAGATCTTCACAATTAAACATGTTTGTGCTACAATAACATTAGAAAAATGCTTTTTGGAATTGTGCTAATGAAGACAAAACACGGAGAAAAATTGCATAATGATTTACAAAGACAATAAATCAACTATTTAGCGACTCCCAAATAGCACTCCCGACAATTTTAGGTGAAGAGGATCATAGAGTTTTCAAATGTCTTTGTGCGATCAAAGTAAAGTTAATCAAGATTAAACAAACCTAATCCAATCCGTAATCTCTTTACCAAAATATCTACATAAACCTCTAACTCAAAACCAACTGACAATGTGTTGATTGATCTATATCACTTTTATACTAAGTAATGTCCCCTTACTCTTCGAATGTAGAATCTTTCTCCACGAAATAATCAACCTTCCTGTGGTTCCTACATTTTCGTCCAAGCCTCTCGATTATCTTGACCCCATTTTTCAGGTTAATAGGCTTTTGTACGTATTGGGAAGTACTACAATAATAATGTTGTTGAGTTATGAAAAAAAAAAAGATGTTCATCGAAAGTTAAAAATATTATAAAACTATATTTTATATTTTATATTATATAT